>CATIWQ010406905.1:0-17267 GCA_949673415.1 Euphorbia schlechtendalii | reverse complement strand
ATTGATGTTTTCAACAATAGATCACTAAGGAGGAAGCAAAGGTTTATTACCAAATTCATGTTGTTATCTTTTGTAATTTGTAATTTTTTATAATTTATATAGATTGCTATTTTGTAAGCCTATAAATAAGCATAAAAGCTTCATAATTATTGTGACAAATGTCTTAGCTTCGTTGTTAAGACTTCACTTGTGACCTCAAGAAGCCGTAGGTTCGAGTCACATCCGGGGTTTAGCGTAAGTGCAATGTATTTTCGATGAATTCATGAACTACAAGTTTGAGTTTAGTAAAAAGCCAACAAATGTTAATTGAATTAGGTTTATCTACTTTATAATTAATTTACATATACTTTGTTAAAAATTACTATCTTCCTTTTATAAAAATTGCTATTTTTAGGAAGGAAGCAAAGGTGGCATCTCAACAGAAACAATTATAATAATTGTGGCTTCAATTTCTGTCTCTGTTTTGCTTTTCTTCCTGGGCTGCATTTTCTTTAGGAGGCGAGCGAGAAGAAAGTATAACAATATACCAGAAGACAATACTGGTATACATTTTTAAGTTCAGTAAATAACTGCTCAATGAATTTCTATTAAGTCATAAGGCCTGTTTATTGTACAGGAGCCAATGAATTTACAACCGTGGAGACTTTACAAGTTGATCTCAACATAATACAAGTGGCAACAAATAATTTTTCTGAGGATCACAAGCTAGGAGAAGGCGGATTTGGAGTGGTTTACAAGGTATGTGATTTCTGTTTATGCTAGAGCTTTCAATATTTGGCATGAAAACTGTTAGTTGAATGATTTAAAATAAGATTAAAATCAGATTTGTTACTAGATAATTAGAGATTTTGAATTAGTTTTATTTTAGATAATTACATATTTGATTTAGCATGATTTGTGGTATTTTGTTAGCCTTTTAGCCTATATAAGTAGGTTTGTTTATTTGAAATAAATTAACTCATGAATCAATAAGTTTGAGTTCATCATCTCTTTGAGTAATTTTGCTTTCAAATTCAAACACAAACACTCAACACAAAGAAGACCATCAACTATGGTTTCTGTTGTAAAGAAATAAGCGTCTTGCTATGGCCAATGGTTCCTTTATGGGTCCATAAGCAAATTAATTAAAAATTAAAACAAGTAAATCTGAAATTCAAAGAAAAAAATGGAATAGTTGACTAATTGATGGAGATTTAAAGGGAAAAATAAGTGAAAAACTGTGAATAAAATTCTAATATTTAGAACTTGTCATTTCTTTCGAGAAATTACTAATGCATGTTTTGTGAGATGATCTTAAATTTTCATCAAACAAAGAGAGACGCATCAACGTGTTATAGTTTTACCAAACACCAAATTATGAATAGATGATACTAAATAGCTAACAGCAACCGCAAAGTGCATCAATATTTTTGCCGCCTAGGATTCTCTTCTTCAGAAGGCAGTTGTTCTCATGGAATGCAGAAGGTAATTGACGAGAAATGAACTTAGCAACCTTGATTTGGATTGGGAATTCTAAAACGATCATTGAAAATGCATCACAAAAGAAAAGAAAAGAAGAACGTGAGAATAGAAGACAAATCAACGCTTAGATTAATTGTAATCCAACGGTGGAGAACAATAATGTGTAAAAGTCGTGCAAGAATTGAATGTATAAATATAACCCTACCATAATTTATGTAAGGATAAAATAACTGAAAAGGGAAAAATAATATTTCGAAAACTTAAGAATGAAATGGAAGGAGAAACCGATTTAGAAAATCAATAGATTTTGTTAGTCTGAAAAAAAAAACAGATTTGGGATGAACGTTTACATATTTAGGTAAAACCCACTAATCCGACCTAACCCCGGCCCAACCCGGCCCATAAACATGTCTATCATAAAGTGAACTAGGATTAGCCCAATACAAACCAAGGAAGTCCAGCAATAACAAATGGATGTTATTTCCCGCCTACCGGGTAAAAATATAAATGAACATTAACCGTTTCTTCTCCGCCACTTGTTTTCAATTAAGGAAATAATCTCTGCTTCTGCACCAAACAACACTCATTCATTCATTAATGGCTACAGCTACACCCTCTACCTATCTTCCTTCCCTCTCCTACTCTCCGATCCCAACTTCCCGGAAAAGCCTACCTTGGTTTCTGGCCAAAAGAGCGAAGCCCAGTTTTGTAGTATCAGCTGCAAAAACTGATTTCCGAAAGGAAGATATAGTAATTGTGGGGGCTGGAATCGCGGGCCTAGCCACTGCAGTCTCCCTCCACAGGCTAGGGATTGAGTCCGTAGTAGTGGAGCAAGGAGAATCACTTAGAACTGGAGGAACCTCACTTACCCTTTTCAAAAATGGGTGGAGGGTTTTGGATGCTATTGGAGTTGGCAGCGTTCTTCGGTCCCAATTTCTTGAAATTCAAGGGTATGTATTTGTAATTTTGTTGTATTTTTGGTTCAATCTGAATTTGTTCATGTGATCAGCTCTGCAGGATGGTGGTGAAGTCTGAAGATGGAAAGGAAATGCGGTCCTTTCGGTTTAAGGAGGAAGATTCAAGGTATTTCGGTTTTTCAGATTTAGCTCGAAATTCAGTATAAATGATGACAGCTTGATTGATAAGAATAATAATGAAAGATATCAATAGTAAAAAGTAAAAACAACCTTACAGTGCTTTAAACCTTGAAATTCTGGCAATTCTGAACTCTAGTCTCCAATGCGTAATTGTACGAACTGACCTTTTTTTAACTATTAACTCTTGCTTGGCAAATGGCATAGCCAAGAAGTACGTGCTGTGGAGAGAAGAGTGCTTTTGGAAACTCTTGCCGAACAGCTGCCACCCGAATCAATTCGGTTCTCTTCAGGGCTTGAAAGTATCGAGACAAGCGAAAATGGGGAAACTCTTTTGAAACTTCTGAATGGAACCCAAATACTTGCTAAGGTTTACTTCGAAAGAACCTTGCTTCGCTTATTTTACTTGATCTTCATAATTGTGCATATACAGTTTCTAACCTTGAGTTTGAATAGATTGTAATAGGGTGTGATGGCATTAGATCTCAAGTCGCGAGATGGATGGGGTTCTCAGAGCCTAAATATGCAGGGCATTGTGCTTTCCGGGGGCTAGGGTTTTATCCCGCCGGCCAGCCATTTGAGCCGAGAGTCAATTATGTGTATGGAAGGGGAATACGAGCTGGATATGTCCCTGTTTCTTCAACTAAAGTCTACTGGTTTATCTGCTTCAACAGCCACTCACCAGGTCCACATTACATGTTCCTATTCTTTCATGTAGCTCTCAAATGAAAACGGCCAAATGCATCAAAATCCCTGAAATTGACAATTTTTTCCGGATGCCACCTTGAACTTTTAAGAGTTCCAATCAGGCCATTGAATTGGCAAAAGTGAACAAATTTGTCCCATCGATGCCACGTGTCAACTTCTGGTTTTAGAGAGAAAAATCCAAAAAAAAATTACATATATGAAGAGTCAAACAAACCAAAAGTTGACACGTGGCACCGGGGAGGGGGGAACTTACAGGGCAGAATGATGCACTTTTGCCAAGTCCGGGTGGTTAATTTGAACTTTTGATAGTTCAAGGTGGCATCTGGCAAAAGTTACCAAGTTCGGGGGTCTTAATGCATTTAGTACATCCAAAAGAAGTAGTCTTTTAGATCTTTTCGACTTCAGTTAACATTGATGCGCTATTGCAGGTAAGAAGATAAGTGATCCATCAGAGTTAAAGAATCAAGCAAAGGAAATGGTGAAGAAGTGGCCTTCTGAGCTACTGAGCCTGATAGAATCAACCCCAGATGAAACACTGAGTAAAACAGCCCTCGGAGATCGTTGGCTGTGGCCAGGGGTAACCCCTGCTGCCTCGACAGGAAGAGTTGTGCTGGTAGGAGATGCCTGGCACCCAATGACTCCCAATTTGGGACAAGGGGCTTGCTGTGCATTAGAAGATTCGGTAGTTCTTGCTAGAAAACTTGCGAATGCAATCAACTCTGACTCTTCATCTGTAGAAGATGCTTTCGTGTCCTATGGAAATGAAAGATGGCCCCGCATTTTCCCGTTGACCGTACGAGCAAATATCGTTGGATCGCTGTTGCAGTGGGAAGATCCAGTTGTTTGTTCTGTTCGGAATAATGTTGTCATACCTAAGCTTGTTAGGCTTGGACCAATGCTGGAACACACCGATTTTGACTGTGAGCCTCTACAGACTACGAATTTCTGAAACTTCAAGACAAAGACAAGACATTAGGGAACACAAGAAAGTATAGAGCATACCAATCACCAGCAAAAGTCTGCATCTCTGTTTGTTTTATTCGGAATTCTGTGTAATACAGCCCTTAAAGAAGTAAAAGTAATACAATTAGCATCATATGAAGAATAAATTGACAAATCCTACCAGCTATTCTGCTGCGAAGTGAAGCAACTATGGCCTTTGGGAACATGATTCTGACCAGAACCAACATTCATTACAACTAAAAAAATTATAAATCTCTCCGGCCTTTAATAAGAAATAGCAAACTTCTTTATTTAATCTCTTTCAAAATAGTTTCAACATCAAAATCTCATTCACAGATTAATTCATATACAAAGCTTATACAAATATGTGAAATTGTGGATATGTGAATGAAAAAAAGAAACTGAACTGCTACTCCATGCTAACAAGAGTAATTTGGTCTCACAAGTCACAACTAAATGCTCACAACATAAACCCACTCAAAAAATACGTAATAAAGAATAGCGAACGGCCTTTGTCATACTGAAGCAAACCAGCTTATGTCTCTTAGACAGTCTGCAACATAACCTTGATGCATATTATGTTTCCATCAATTGTCAAGCCCTTGACTCTGCCAAGAACATATAAGCCAGAGGTTAGGACAAGGTCCAACGAAGTACATGCTATGTAACTGTAGTCACGACAATTTACATTCTCGTACCAATATGACACTAGTTCAATTATATAATCAGTGGAAGAAATTATAATATCATCAGATGAGAGAAAAATACATACAGCAAATACACACTCAATATCATACCGGCTACATTCATCAGACTACAAATTCTTACGAATTACCACAAATCTACAGCATAATCCTTTTCTTTTGATCTCTAAAGCATCTGCACTGGGAAGCCACGTTCGCAGAAAGTCTCATAATAGATGCTTTTCGCAAACACAGCTTCCCAAGGCAATTTCCAGTGCAGAAAGTTGCACCACCATGTAGCCAAGGCTGACCAGAAGTCAAACAAAGTACTTCTAAGCACAATGAGAAGATGGTGTCATCAGAAGATTGTAATCAGAGATTAGATCTGAGGAGCTCAAACAAATACTGAGAAGTCCAAAATGAGTTATATATTTGCAAATCGGAGTGCAAGTTACCCTAACATAGCTTTTGATGTGTTTTTTTGAAAAAAAATTCCACTAAGCAGTCCAGATCCAAGTTAATGCAGGGCTGCTGGTGAAGGAGGTTTTCTAGTGGCGAAGGATGAAAATTGAAAAGCTGAAGAAAGGATATTAATTTTTTTTCAAAAAAAGAATATATTTTATGCTTGCTTGTTCCAAGAAGGCGAAACTCGTTCACGAATTGGTTTAGTTCCAATAGTACTGAGGATGAGCAGCTGGTCTTGTACTCAGCCGTAATTTCGATAACAACAAAATAGAGAACTTCTGTAGCCCTTCAATAAAGATGAAATTGAACAGGCCAACTTTGTTTGCGGTCCTCATAAAGCACTGGGTTAAACAACTTTATCATGTCATTCCTGAAATTAGTTTTGAATGTTTTCTAAGTATGCCATCTAATAAAAATGATGATACTAAAGATTTTATTCCAAAAAGTAAATACCTGAATCAGTCTCAGATTTTAGACTAGTTTCTATTTGCAATTTGATTTGCAGAATCATTTTTAACTCAGTTGCATTGTTGCGAATAGGTAGAAACCTATTCTTAATAGAATAGTGTGGGAAGACCAGAGAGGTAGGCTTATCACAGGTTATGTGTTAAGTATTAAATTGGTTTCTTATTAAAAACAAAGGATGTGTTTAGAACTAAAATCTTACAAGAATAGAATTGAATTACCAGGAAAGAATTCATTCAAATTGAGACATCCATTCATTTACTTTGTTTGGTTATCAAATAAATCATATGCCAAATTTTTGAATTCATCGTAACTATTTTCTTTTTTCGCCCTCATATTACCTTTCAATTTCTATTTTCTAGAATCGCAAATTCAACAGATGTTGCTAATTGAACCTTAATTAACTTATGTTCAAATGGTTGCTTGGCCACCACCACAAACGGTCCGACAATAAATGAAGCTCAACCTCACCGTCAATTTCGACGAACACTGAAATTGCAACTTCAATCAGAAAAAGAATAAGAAGTTGAGTATTTGGTCAAATTAGAAGCAGCAATCATCTGCAATGAAGTGCAGTGAAATGAACGAGAGAGAAGATCATATTGATGTGGTGGGTTAAACTGAAATCGAAAGAGACTTGTTTTGCTGGAAAAAAATGAGTAATTCATCGGAGAAGAAGCTAATATGTCAGCGGTATAATAGAAAAAATTATCTTCATTAATGAAGCTCAACTAAATTCTCTCCAAATCTGACTGGTTTCAAATTCATTTGTGAAAGCTTGGTGGAAATCAAGTAGAATTGAATTCTAATCTAATTTTTTGTTTCCAAACATGAGATTTTATAAAATAGAAATGAAACCATTTGAATTCCACTGAAATGCATGGTTCCAAACAAGGCCAAAGTGCAGATGACTCGAAGGGATGACTAATTTGAAGATTGGCATGCTCAATGCTTATGAATGTAACAGAGACGATGGGGCTATTATAACATAAATTTGTTTAAGTAACATTCAACAGGAATTCAATTGCTTCATTGGAGATTGAAAAAAATATCTCCTTATTTACTTATTCAATGAAACTCATATTCAGTGAAGAAGAGATAGTGGATTATGGATAGTGTATGAAGGATGCAGATAGAGGGACGATGGCATTTCAAATTCAATGAAGCATTAGGATGTTAGGTTACAATTTTCAAAGTGAATAAAACAGATTTTCTTCAATGCTGATTATCCTAGTGTTTCTTATACAGGATCTACTTATGATCTATTTGAAATTTCAGTTTCCTTATTTACAGTCCATCATGATATAAAATTGCATTTTCAATTTGTTAGTATACTGTGTTTGCTCATTCTTTGGCTAGTGTTAGTAATCTAGCTGCTGTATAATTAAACTCTACAGCTTCTTCTTGCCTAATGAAATGTAAAAAACATCAAACGAGAGTTTTGATTCGCTCTAAATTCCTCACCGTGGATAATTCATTAAACACCGAAAAACTGCAGCCAGAACACACCACAACTATACAAGTTAATCCCAAACTCTAATCCGATTTTGCCGCCATAAAAGACCATAGTGATTGACCAATCGCTAATACTTGAACAAAAAAACTGAAGCAGAGAGAAAATGAAGTACCTGGAGAGGAGAAGAACCAGAGAACGGCGGCGGAAAGAAGGACAACGAGAGGGATGAGATGAACGGCGTTCTCGGCAGATCTGAGACGAGATCTTTCCTTCTTGGCAACATGAGAAAGAGGATAGTAAGTGGGAAGATGATGGTAGCTTTTACCAGTGTTGAGGATCTTGAATGGCTCTCCATTGACCAGTGAACTACTACTAGATGATCTCTGCATCTTCCTGCCAATTGCTGCAGGCGCACCGCCTGCTAAACTATTCTGTTTATATTTGTAATTTAGTTTCTTCCACAGGTATTCCAAATATTTGTGCAGGCCGTTGGACCGCGAATCCAATAAAAATAGGATAAAGGTCTCACATTTTAAATGTTACAAAATGTAAACTTCTTAATTTGGTAGTTCGTATTATTATTTTTTACATTTTTATACAAATTATAAAGTTACTATTTCATAACCGTTAAAATTGTTTTTTTAAAAATTTAATTTGAATTCCCGATTTTGAAAGAAATGTAAGATTGATGTTTATTTCTTCTTCCTAAACTTTTGCTTCTCTTCATCGATTTTTTCCGTGTTTTATCTACCACTTTTCCCCTTATCATTTAACTTTTCTTTATCTTGCAATAATGTAGATGTTGAGCCCTTTATTAACTGTTTCATCAATCGTTTTTAGTATTCTACCCAATACAAGATGGAGTTCATCTTTCATTCATCAAATAATTAGAATTTACATGTAATTATATTACAATATTTTGCATATTATTAAAAATGGCAGAATAAAGTTTAAAAATTTTCCACCTCATCAAATTTAAAAGAATCAAGTAACTAAAATCAGACCCTATTTCTTAGTTATTCCCATGCTCAACCAACAAGGCAACCGAGCCTTATACTGAGTTGTAATGATTAAGTTGTAATGTATTGAGAGGTGTGAAAAATGAGGTATCAAATGGTATAATTCTTGAAGGTTCCAAATCTGAATTTGACTCAAACGTTGTGGAACTTCAGAAAAATGTTGAACTGATTTACTGTTGATTCCACTTGCAAAATAGATTAAGATCAAATGAAGATCGGGGCTTTTTCCCCCAGGAAACCTCCGATGATTAAGTCAGAGATCAATAAAATGATATTTGTATGAGTTGGATGAAAGATTGAGAGTAGAAGAATTAGAATTATCGAGCATGTATTATTAAAAAGAGTGAGTGGAGAGGATGTGATTAACCTGTCATGGAGGCTGCTTTCCCCTATTTATAGAGACTGCCGAATTCCCCAAATTAAGGAGATTTGAATTGGTCAAAACGGGGATCGCGATCCTTAGAATCAAGGGAGACCAAGTCTGAGTTCTATCCAATCCTTGATTCTAGGTTGCGGTTATTCGCATGACAATTGGAGCCGTTAATTAAATGGCCACCGCCTCGCCTATCGAGACGGGGACACCTTCTTATGATCGTACGGTGGAGTGATTGGGACAGCTTCATTCGCACATGAATCCGTCTCAAATTCGAGACCGAGACGGCAATGTACGAATGAGATCAGTGGTGTAGGTATCTCGAGGCGGGATTTCCTTCAGCGAGCGGTTGGACAAATGAGCCCTGCCATTCTCTTCGAGGGAGTGACATTATGCTCTGCTAATAGAAGTCCCCCCATAAGTCAGAGAAGCTTTTTAAAGCTTGTGTCGCTTCGAATATAACACCTGTCCAATCATCTAACGGTTGCTCTTCTGCTGCCAGCTGTTTGGGGCACTTCGTAAAACCCGCCGGCATATCCAAAGATGCCACGTATTGTTCTAGAATTGTTCGAGTCTTTTCAAATTCGAAATTTTTATAAAGGGCGCATCATCTTCTTTTATTTTCTATTGCAAAACTTTCCTATTTCTTCTGCATCTCTGCCATTTTTTTTCATTTCTTATGTGATTTCGGTAAACTCTCCTCGTTCTTATCCTGCATTTCTTTGTGAAGTGTTGCGACCACATCTTTGACCAGACTATACCTCAATCAGCAAGTAAGTTCCCGATTAACTTTGACAGCTATACCGTTTTAAAATTATTTTTGCAACATTAGTGATTTCTATGCTTAGAATGATTAAATCATGTATTCTTTGGTGTGGAACAGACTGCATTTAGGGTTTGCTATATTTTCGCTTATTCTTATTTTCCATGTCTATATTTTGCAATTGCTATAAATCTCCCTGTCCTTAGACCTCCTCTAGATTCTAAATGTAATCATGTGTTTAGAAACGCCGTCGGAGAATTTCCTAGATTTAGGGATTTTCATTAACAGCGGTGAGCTATGGATAATATTTCCAAGCGTCGAATCGCATTCTAGGGTTGCTCGGCCTTGTTTGGGCCTCTAACTTCATTTGGGCCAAGGCCTCTATTGAAAGGCCCACCATTCAAAGTGGACTTCCTCGGGACGACGCCTGTTTTGAGTCCGCGATCTGACATTTCATTATGTATTTAGGATGAGTTCTTCTAGTAGCTCTAGCAGCGACGCAGCCTTTGCTAGGGCCTTTAACCGTCTCACTAGACTGAACTTAAAATTGGATGACATATTATCCCAACCGGTGACCATTGATAGAACTAACCAGTATCCCTTTCTTAGGACTAAATGAAAAGTGTGTAGGAAATTGACTGACCAACAGCCTTCTGAACAATGGCCCGTAGTAGATTCAGATGACTCTTTAATAAGAACCATGGACGAGTATGATGGCGGAGACGGGCTGGACCAGGAGGTCGATACGTCGAACCCTCAGGGCGCATAGAGGGGGACTCAAAGACCCAGGAGGGTTAGGAGGAGCCGGGTTAGGGGTCCTACTCCTCGAATTGCAAATATGGTGTCCATTTCTTACGAGGTGGACATTTGCTTTGAGGCGCAGGTTCATAAATGGCTTATAGGAAAATCGTGTCTGCTACCGACCCAGCACGAGCGTGTACACACTCCTCCTGAAGGCAACTTTAGCATATATATGGAACAGATCTGGGCCGGTTTCACATACCCTTTACCCAAAGAGATAGCTCAACTCCTGACTGATTGGGGTGTGTGTCCGGCTTAGATTCACCCTAATTGCTGGTCGGACATAGTAGGTCATTACCAGATCTGTCACGGCCTTGGATTTAACTTTGACTCATTCTTTTTCCGTTGTCTAGTGTCTATGAGGCGGAAGTCGTCTGAGGACCATCTCTACTTCAGTAGCTAAAACGGTTTCTATTTCTTCTCGGACCGTCCTCAGTCGATTCGCAATTTTAAACAATATTTCTTTTACATTAAAGTGAACCCGGAACACCCTTCGTTTCCTACTCGTTGGAGAGAAGATGTTCCTGAGGCGTTGTCTCTAAAGGGTTTGGAGGCGGATTCTCGTGTGGAAACCTTCTGCCGGTTGGAGCAGGGGCGGTGGTCTCTAGCGACCATTGCCTGGGCTTTTTTAAACAACATCTAAGTGATTGGATGGGACAGCTTCGATTTCATGTACTATAGCGGTATAGTAGAGATTCCTGGTAAGTTTATTCCTTTTTTGTTATTGTTACAGGATGTCGGCTTCTCGTCTGAATTCCTCCCTTAACAAATTCTTAGTGAAAGGTACCAAGGACCTATCTCGGCAAAATCAAAGAAAGGAGGCGGAGAAAATAGATCTGACCCAGGATAACATCTCGAACATCGCTCCGCTGAAGAAGGTGGCAGCTCGTAAGAGGCCCTTGGAAGACGCTCCAGTCAACGAGGTGGTGCCATCTGAGGCAGCACCTAAGAGGGTGAGATGTGAGTTCAGTCGAAGTATTTATTATTATTTTTGTATATGAATAATCTTTTATATGCGTAAAACCAAGAGGTGTCTTGCTCGGCTCAGCACCAATCTACTCCCACCGCCTCGGCCTCTATTACTGCTACTTCCCTTTCTTCCCACTTCAAAGAGAGCCTCCTCGAGCTGGCTGGTCCTCAGGGCGGGATCACGAGCCCGCAAGTACAATTGGTACTTAGCCATGTACTTTCCTTACCTCGGGAGAGGGAGGCTTATAAAGAAGAGTCAAGCATCTACTTGACGGGGGGATTAGTGGATGCCCTCTTTGATGTAAGAATGTTACTTTCAAGTTATTTCCTATTTTAGCCAATGACCTCTTTATTCCGCATGCTATGTCTCGCTGTGTGGAGATGCATCGGAGGTCATCTAATTATGCCAAGGTGAGGGCTGACCTTCAAGTGGCCAAGGCAGATCTTCAAGCAGTAAGAAAGGAGATGGCAGTGGCCAAGAAAAATGAGGAGGAGGTGGTGAAGGAGCAATGAGGCGTTGGAGGTAGCTTCTAAGCAAAAGGAAACGGAAAAAGAGTTAGAGAGGCTCCACGAGGCCCATGATCAACTTCTTCAACGTTTTACTAACTTGGAGAAAGATGCCTCTCGTTACCAAAGTGAACTTTAGGGGGCTCAGGTTATGGTGGAGGCTTTAAAGAAAGAAGTGCAGGAAAGGGACGTCGAGCTGGATGACATCGTGGGTAAGATGGTGAAAATGGCTCGATTGTTTGGGTCTCACCGTCTTGAGGTGGTGCGCACTCATTGGCCAGAGCTGGAGGATGCCATGGTTGAGAATGTGCCATTTCCTACTTTTAACGAGGTTCTTGATAGTCCCCCTTGAGCCGGCTAGCGACGGTGAACTCCTAGCTGGAGATGATCAAGCATAGGATAGGACTTTATATTTTGTTTTTGTTTTTGTAAACAACTTTTGGATTAATGAAAAGTCAACTTTTCCATTTGTTCTTGTTTTTCATCTCGCATCATGTGTATTGTCCGTAAGTTGTTTATAAGATGGTCACTTGCCTCATATAAATATAATGTTTACCGCCTCAAGTTAATCTAAGGCTTAAAAATGCTTAATCATTTAACACATCAGAAAAATGCTAAGCATGATGACAAAATCAATCCAAGGCTTAAAATGCTTGATCATTCTGGACATAAGAAATTAATTCAAGGCTTAAAAATGCTTAGTGTGATGGTTATTCGCCTCGAAGGGATATTTAAAATTCATCCACATTATTCTAAGGCTTAAAAATGCTTAGTGTGATGGTTATTCACCTCGAGGGAACATTTAAAATTTATCCACATTATTCTAAAGCTTAAAAATGCTTAGTGATGGTTATCCGCCTCGAGGGAACATTGAACTTTACTGTAACGTGATAGCCTCTTGGGCGTTGATAAAATGAAAAGATTCAAATACACTTTCATTAATACTCATTTTTGTACAGATACAAGCCGATACTATGTTAATCGGGGTGCGTCTAGGGGACGTCACCTCATTAAAAACCTTCCCAAGGAAAAAACCCAGTGGGAAAAAATCCAGGGAAGGAAAAGAGTGCGACCCCTAATTCCCTAGTTAATTTTTAAGTTGTAGTACGATCTCAAATTTGAGACGTTCCATGTTCTTGGTAGATTCTTGCCTTCGAGGTCACTGAGTCGATATGTGGCTGGGCCTATGACTTCTATTATCCTGTATGGTCCTTCCCAATTTGCCTTTGCCTTCTCGGGATTGTGAAGCGACGGTGTCTTTGAGGACCAGGTCTCCATCTTTGAGCCATAATCTTCTAACTTTGCGATCATGATATTTGGCTATTTTTTCCTTATAGACCACCATCCGGATGTAGGCTCACTCTCTTCTCTCTTCGAGGTTGTCCAAGTGGTGTTTTAGATTGATGTCGTTTTGTTCTTCGGTGTAGTAAATGACTCTGTCAATCGGAGCGGCAATCTCCACAGGAATCATGGCTTCCGTCCCGTGAACCAAAGAGTAAGGATTCTCGCCCGTTGGTCTACATGGCATAGTCCGGTATGACCATAATATGCTAATGTTCGTCTGGACAAGATCCTTTGCTTCCTCTTTCGAGGCGTTTCTTGAGCCCTTCTCCCAATGTTCCGTTAGTGACTTCCGTTTGACCGTTTGTCTGAGGGTGTGCTACGGAAGAGTAATGGTTCTTTATACCCAGTCCTTCACAGAATTCCGTGAACTTTCTTGATATAAATTGCGTGCCATTGTCGGAGACTATCTTCCTTGGAATGCCGAAACTTGTGATAATTCTCTTCCAAACGAAGTCAATGACTTTCTTTGGGGTGATGGTGTTGACCACGACCGCCTCGACCCATTTGGTGAAATGGTCAATTGTGATGATTATGAACTTCCTCTGTCCGCTTGCCATTGGTAACGGTCCTGCTATGTCGATTCCCCATGTCGAGAAGGGCCAGGCGATTATTAGTGGCTGCTGGCTAGCTTGAGGTAGGTGGCTTTTCCTTGCATATACCTAGCATGGGTGACACTTCTGGACATATATCTTTGTATCCACCTCCATTGTTTTCTAATAATAACCGGCCAGGCTGACTTTTCGTAACAAGGTGGAGGCCGCCCGGTGAGATCCGCAAATTCCTTCATGTATTTCCGCTAGAATATTTTTTCCTTGAACTGGGGTGACGCACTTCCGCCAGGCATCCGTATATGATCTTCTGTAGAGTTCACCGTCTACTAAAGAGTATCTAGTGGATTTTTGCACGATCTTCGAGAAAGTTTCTTTGTCCGGGTGGAGCCGTCCGTCTTTTAGAAAGGTGGAAATGAGATAGCGCCAATCATCAATTTCTTCCGCAACACACAGCATGTGTTCTTCATCGCAACTGGGGTGGATAATAATTTCATAGAGGCTGCCTGGTTGATTGCAGCCTTCTGGGTTTGAGGCGGCTTTTGCTAACTCGTCTGCTGTTTCGTTCTGCTTTCGAGGGATATGTTCAACTTTCCATGTGGTTCCTTTCTTTTCCAAGCTCTCTTTTAAGCTTTGTACTTTATGAAGGTATTTAATCATGCTTTCCTCCTTCGTCTCAAAGTTTCTATTGATTTGGTTAGAAATAAGTCGTGAATCGCTTCGAATGACCACACTGTCAGGGGCCAACTCCTCAATAAGTTCCAGCCCTTTTATCATGGCCTCGTATTCAGCGGTGTTATTTGTGGCGGGGAAAGCGAGTTTGGCTGCATATGTGAGGCGGACTTAGTTTGAGCCTTCTATCAATACACACGACCCCAGCTCCATCATTGGAAGAAGGTCCGTCAACATAAACCATTCATGGTTCTATCTTTACTGTCTCTGTTGGTTCAAGACCGGTAAACTCTACCACAAAATCGGCCAAGACTTGGGCTTTTAGGGTAGCTCTTCCTTCGCAGCAAATGTCGAACTCTCCCTATCTTATTACCCATTCAGCCATCCTGCCATTCTGCCTGACATCTCAGGTCTTTGTAGTACTTTCTTAAGTGGGAAGCTAGTCCGTACTGTTATGGTGTGCGCTTGGAAGTAGGGTCTAAGCCTGGCCAAGGCGGAGATCAGGCTTAAGGTAAGTTTTTCAATTCTGGGGTACTTCAGCTCGGCATTCTTCAAAACGTTACTTGTGTAGTAGATGGGGTGTTGTTGGTTGTTCTCTTCTTTGACCAAGATTGCTCCTACTACCTTATCAATTACAGATAAATACATGAATAGAGGTTCATCTTGGATCGAGCGACTAAGCAACGGGGGGATGCCAAAAACTTTTTCAAATTATCGAATGTGAGATCGCAGCATTTATCCCATTTAAAGGCCTTGTCTTATTTTATTACCTTGTAGAAGGGTAGGCATCTCTTGGCAGAGAAAGAGATGAATTACCCCAATGCATTAATCCTTCCATTGAAGTGTTGTACCTCATTCAAGATTCGAGGCGGCGTCATGTTGATGATTGCTTCAATCTTCTTTGGGTTAGCCTCAATCCCTCTTTTTGATATTAGAAACCCTAAGAACTTGCCACTTTTTACTCCAAAGGTATACTTTTCTGGGTTTAATTTGAGGATATCTCTGAAGTACCTTGAATACTTTTTCGACGTCTATTGCATGGTTGGCTTCATCCTTGCTCTTGATTATCATATTGTCTACATATACTTCTACATTTTTGCCAATTTGGTCTTTGAACATCTCATTTACTAGCCTTTTATATGTGGCTCCAGCGTTTTTGAGCCCGAATGGCATCACCTTATAGCAGTAAGTTCCTTCGTGCGTGATGAAGGTGATTTTTTCCTCGTCTTTGGGGTCCATTGGTATTTGGTGATATCTTACTTTAGCGTCCAGGAGGGAATAGATGGCGAATCCAGCTATTGAATCAACGAGCTGATCTATGTTGGGCAAAGGGTAACTGTCTTTGGGGTAGGCTTTGTTTAAGTCTGTGAAATCGACACACATTCGCCAGGATACGAGCACCACGTTCGCCAGCCATTCCGGGTAATGCACCTTTTTGATATGTCCTGCTTCGAGTAGTTTTTTTATTTCCGCTTCGATTGCCTTTTACAGTTTCGGAGCGTGCTTACGTCTCTTTTGCCTGACTGGGGTAACCTATGGGTCGATGTTGAGGCTATGACACATTACTTCAGGACGGATGCCTTTGATGTCTTCGCTTGACCATGAAAAGGTATATTGCTGCTCCTTCAGTACCCTTTCCACTGCGGCTTTTGCATCTTTCTCCATGTCTTGGGCAATTTTGACCGTTCTGCCTTCTGCTAAAGTTAGGACTTCTAAATCTCCTACTAGTTTTGCCCTTTCGTGATCCTCTGCTTCAAATGAGCATGATTCGGTTTACGTGGAAGCTACATGAGCTTCCTGGGCTTTTTGTGAATCTCCCACTGCTACCGCTATTCCTTTCTTGGTTGGGATCAACAAGGTTAGGTATTCCAGACAGATTATGGCACGACTCGATTATAAATGGTCATTTCAATATCATGTTGTAATCGGTTTCGATATCGGCAATGATGAAATCAACTTCCCTTCTCCAGGTTACATCTTTATCTCCTACTTCCACCTCCAATGTGACTTGTCTTGTTGACGGGACGAGTTGGCTTCCGATTCCTACCAATGGATTTCCTCCTGGCTGAATTCTAGAGTGGTGAACATTTAGCCATTTTAGAATTGTGCTAGTGACCAGGTTGACTGAGCTGCTAGTGTTAATTAAACCCCTCTTTCTTATGTAGCCTTCCGTTTGCGGGGCTTCTCTACTTTCCTCTTAGGTCACTCCTTTCATAAATTGACTGAATTTTCTCGCTCGAATGAGGGCATACACCTCTTCGACCATCATAAGACAATCATCAATATGATGTCCCCTGCCTCGATGAAATTCGCAGTAGCTTTAAGGGTTCCGGCTCACCATCTGCCCTTCTAGCACCCTGGGGAATCTCACATTTTTCTTCTCATGGGTCTTCTTTATTGCTACCAGGATCTGGCTGAGTAGGGAGTTTAACTCTGGTCTGCTGGCTCGTGGGGTGTTCCGTTTATATGGATGGTATCTCTCCTCTCTTTTGTTTCTTTGAGGGTGCCATTCGTCTCGCTTATCGCG
The DNA here is from genome assembly GCA_949673415.1 of Euphorbia schlechtendalii. NCBI lineage: Eukaryota > Viridiplantae > Streptophyta > Magnoliopsida > Malpighiales > Euphorbiaceae > Euphorbia > Euphorbia schlechtendalii. The sequence goes on along the minus strand of CATIWQ010406905.1, from coordinate 449 downwards.
GAATCGATTTGCTCCTTTATTCTTTCTAGACCTGTTCATTTCATCTACTTCTATCATGCTTTTGGCCATGGCTATCATCTGAGTTATGTCTCTGGGTCACCTCGTGATTATCTCCTTTCGCAGCCTGTCATTTCTCGTGCCTCTAATGAGGGCTTCTTTCGCGGTGCTGAAGTCAAGATCGTCCATGCTGATGCAAACTTCGTTGAACCGATAGATGTACGACTTGAGTGACTTGTCTGGTTCCTGGATGACTTCATGAAGTTGTCTGCTCACATACGAGGCGGGGGTCGATCCGAGGAAATGCTTGTAGAAAACCTCACTTAGCTGGTCCCAAGAGCTAATAGAATTAGGTTTCAACTTATGGAACCAATAGACCGCTAGCCCGGTCAAGGTTTGTTCAAAATATCGGCAAATGTAGGCTTCTGGGGCGTACATCATGTCCATCCTAT
>CATIWQ010406814.1:0-10889 GCA_949673415.1 Euphorbia schlechtendalii | reverse complement strand
AAAAACCAAAGACAATAAAAAGAACCTGCTTGCGAGAAGAGATAACAACGGAGGCTCCTTCTCGGTCGAGCCTCTCAACTATGGCGAAGCCGATACCCTGAGTAGAAGCGGTGACAATGGCCACCTTTCCTTCAAATCTCTCTGGAATATTACTCATCTTCTCCCACCAAATCTCTCAACTCGATGACTGTGTCTGCAAATACAAGAGGGGGGCGAAGCGATCAAACCACTTGCAGCCATTTTTACCAAAAAATCCCATTGTTTACAGAGGAAGTTCGAAGACAAGAAAAACTAACCTGAGCCGGAAATTAGAGCTCCGTTTGATCTCTACCAAAGAGGGAAGACGGCTGCAACTTTAAAAGAGATAGGGTTTATTTCTCCTTTTCTTTTTGGAAGGGTATTGCAGACGGCTGCAACTTTAAAAGAGATAGGGTTTATTTCTCCTTTTCTTTTTGGAAGGGTATTGCGGACGGTTCATGCATAATGACCGTCCGTGATAAGTTTTTTTTTAAAGGAACTCATTGCGGACGGTTATTTCAAAAGAACCGTCCGCAATGCAAAAAAAACTTTGTATTACAGACGGTTATTACGTAACAACTGTTCGTAATAACCTGTATATGCATTACGGATGGTTGTTACATAACAACCGTCCGTAATAACCTCCTCCGTGTTTTTTAATGAGCATTACGGACGGTTTCTTGTAGAAACCTCCCAAATAGTGCGACCCTATAGGCCCTTTTTCCACTAGTGTATTATTTGTATAAATTATTCACTATAATATACTAATAGCATACATTATGCTGTGTAAAAATAAAAATCGTACCAAACAATGTCTTTTCATTTAAAAGGTGTTAAAAAAGTAACAATGAGTGCTTAAATACAGACTATAAGAGATGTATTTTAAAAAGATATAAACTTTAAGAAGAAGTCGTTAACAATATAATTATATTTTACAAAATTGTAATATATATATATATGTGTGTGTGTGTGTGTGTGTGTGCGTGTGTGTTTTTATTTATATATGTGTATGTGTTGGACCCCTGTAGGGTGTAAAATAGATCAAAGAGGGGGTGAATGACTCTTTTTGGAGTTCAATGCACGCTTCAAGAAGTTAAGCGGAAATCACTTCTAAAGTCTCTTCTGAGTAATTCAAAGTTTACTTAAAATCCCCTTTTCTTTTAGTCGTTCATGAATCAGTGTTAATTCTGAGTGATTAACTTAATGAATGCAATGACAATGGATAAAATAGAGTTTAGAAATTGCTAACAGAAGTTTTTATTCTGTTTCAACCTCTGCCTAATCCAGTCTTTGGAATCTCTGTCTAAGATTTAATTCACTATTGGTCCTCCTTAAGGGTGGAGAATAAATCGTTACAAGGTTGTTCAGCTGATTGAAGTACCATCCAACAATCTAAAACCTGAGAGCTTTACCGATACAAAAGTACAGTCCAATTGTATCTAGACTCTGAGCTTACAGTAACTACTAGAAGTACCCTCCAACTAGTGTCTAAACTCCCCCACACTTACTTATAACTTAAGCAAGTGTTTTTACAGTTTTGAATGAATAAAGTATAGAGCTTCTAAACTTTGTTTCAGTGAGAACTCGATTACAAGTAGATGAATGAATATGTGTTTGCTTTTGGTGATTCGGAATAAAATTGCAGTTTTGCGACTTCTTTAATCTTCTGAGCTTATAACCATCAAAACATGAATACTTTATCTTAAGACCCAACAATATGTATATGTGTATATGCTATTATGATGAATTATTAATTAATTTTTGATATTATAAGAAACATATATTTATTAATGAATTTTTAAAAAAATTATTATTTTATTATCTTATCGAAATTGCTCATTTTTTAAAATGATCCCCGAGACCGAAAAAATTATTATTTTAAAGAGGTTACTAATTTAAAGAGTATTAATTTACATAGATTTTATTGTATATTTAAAAACATAACATTGATGACAATAATATATAATCATATAAATAATTAAAAAGATTGAAATAACCTCAAGAATGTGATCTAATGATGAAAGTTAGTTCAATCTATCATGGATTAAACTTTGATGACGAGTATGGAATAACCTTGGTCTAAAAATGTTACTCACATTGGAAACCCATTCAATACCTGTGATGGTGATGAAAACGAAAAAAAAAAAGAAATAAACTGGAGGTTCCATGATCACATTATCGGCGCCGAAACCACACTTTAGTTAGGATATGTATTTCGGAATCATTAATAAGGAACATGTAGATATGTAATTAATTAAGAATAATTATATATTTGGATTAAATCCGTTTAATTAAAATAATTAAAAATATTTCACACCTGCTCTTGATTTTGGAGTCATCCATGACATTAGCTAGGGAGACCATGATTTAATTTGCTAATTAAATAATTAATCATCAAATCATATATTAATTAATATGCATTTAAAAATGTAAAAGCAGAAGATGTCTGTAAGTTGCTGATTGGATGGTGTAAAATTAGCAATTTTATTTATATTAAACTCAATACAAGAGAGATAAAATCTATATATCCGAGATTTGCTACTGATAAATGACAATGTTTAACAGATATGCAATTTTGTTAATTTATTCATTAATTAGACCTAACTTCCATCGGCCTCCCAATTAGGTGTTTGGTTTTTACAGAATAATTAACTGATGTTCAGAAATATTATAAACTTTGAAAGGAAGAAAATCTGTTATCCTTAAAATGATGTCTCTTTCGTCCCTTCATTCATTATTTGACATATAGTTCATTTTTATGAAAGAGAAAATAAAATATAGAAAAGAGAAAATACAAATAATAAAAATAGAAAAAAGAATCACACATGTCAAATAAGGAAAACGAAACGTGAGAGAACATCATTTTAGGGACAATAGATTTTTTTTCACTTTAAACAAATGTTTTTAAATTTTTTAACATTTAATGGTAATTTTAGTGTTCGTTACAATTATTTTTAATTATTAAAGATAAAAATTAATCATAACAACAAACCGTGATCGATAATCGTAACAGCTTAAAATAACAAAACAGATTAATAAATTTGTTGCCTAACATTTCAAACCTATCAACATCATAACATGGCTTTTCATAATTCTACCAATTATTATATTTTATTTTATTGTGCAAAATCTTTGAATAACTTTTAGATCAAATAATCTTTCCGTCTTAAATTTGTTACAAAAAGTTTATTGCCCTCTTAATTTTGAAAATTTCTATCAGCACTCTGAAGTTGGTAAAAATGTATCAATTTGCCCCTAAACTTAACAAAAATGTATCAGTTTATCCCTTGAATGCCATGTTTCAAATTCCGTTTGATTTGACTTTTCAAAGTTGTATTTCTTCATATCCAATCAAAAGTTGATAAGTGACACTCAAAAGGTAAAATGATACTTTTTTGCCAAGTTCAGAGATATATCGATGCACTTTTAACAAGTTCGGGGGGTTGAAAGAATTTTTTGAAAGTTTTGGGGGTAATAAAATTTTAATGCCAAGGAGTAAAGATGCATTTAGCCATGTAGCATGCTAACTTGAAGTAGTGAGAAAAAAAAGAGGTGGTATTGTCTTTTGTTCTAGTTTAAAAGAATGGACCATCCCTAAGAAAATAATGCTTATATACAGATTTAATCATAAATTTTGTTTGATGAATATGATTAATTGGTTTAGCTAATTAGGTTCATGGGACATGTATCTTGTAAACAACGTTTAGAAGAAACTAAATTCAGAATTTTGCTGAATTTGTCGTGGACTTTGGAGCATGAAATTCTTTTGGTCAGATAAACCTTTTTCCATCTAAAACAATAAATTAGTGAGACTAAATTTTTGATATTTTATTTAAATGATTTTGAATTTTTTTCTTTTTCACCAATAAAAGTTTGTAAGTAATAACTTTGACCAAATTTTGAAATACATGTGAATAAACAAATACAATCTCATTAATTAGATATGCACCCCAAGAACTTGAGTTGACACAAACAATATCACATTTTCTATTGTCATCAAACTACCCGGTGAGGTGATTTAATAAGTCAGATGAATGAATGAATTTTTTTTGAGTTTTCAATGTCTTCGGAAGTTATACGGAATTTTACTTCTCATACAGCTTCTGAAGAAACTTAATTTGTTTAATTTTCTCAAATGTTGTTCTCTGACGTAGTCTCTTTGAGTTTAATTGGTTTGCAATTGATAAATAGGAATGCAATAGATAAAGTAAACAGATTGCAAACAAGGGATATATAACCTCTGCTTAATCTAGTCCTTAGAATCAATGTCTAAACTTTAATCCAATATGATTCTCATTTGGGTGGAGAACAAATCACTACAAAGCTGACTTTATAGATTGGAGTATCGTTCTTCAATCTTCAGCTATTGATCTTTACTAATACAAAAATACCATCCAATTGTATATGGGCTCTGAGCTATTATCAATGCAAGAAGTGCCATCATTCTGTATCTAGGCTCTAAGTTGTTATTAATACCAGAAGTATCATCCTTTTGTATCTAAGCTCCCCCACACTTACTCAACTATAGAGAAAGTGTTTACAAGTTTGAATTAACAGGGTTTTGAGTTTTTGAACTTTGTTTCAGTAAGACTCCGTTACAATGGATTTAAAATGGAGATTTAGTTAAGGCTTGTAAGTGAAACAATGAGGTTTTTGATAGTTTGAATGCTCTTGAAATTAGATAGTGCTTCACCAAGTTTCTTTGTTGGAACTTTGCTCCTTTATATAGGCTTCGCAAGTATCCTTTAATCTTGGACTATTGTAGAAGTCTTCCTGTTGTCACTTGCAGATGGAGTCGTTAACTCTAAATGAGACTAAGTACATGTTTAGCGCGATTATCTAGATGATGCGTTTAGGCCCTAATATAAGTTTGTTAGAGAGATGGTCCCAGCAATACCAATTGTTTGCTACAAATGAGAAAAAGCACTTTTGTCTTCTTGATGTCAATATCAACAAATCTTTTTCAAGTTCATAAATTTTGACGCTGCAGAAATAAATAAGGTTTACTCACGTGATGTTTGGGATTGCTGCTCAACTGATTTGAAATAAATATACCACATTTAATTTATCATTAAACAATTACTATCTCAAAGGATACTTACCTCTGAGATAATTGTTCTAGCTTCTGATACTTGTATCTTTTGATGCAATCTTTATCTTCTGATGCATTGCAAGCTTCTTATGCAATCTTTATCTTCTGACGCAATGCTAACTTTATACAGTGAAGACTTTGATTACTTCTTAATTTACTTCTGAGATAGATCTTTTCTATTGAGTACAGTTCTTGTAGTAAGTATTAAAAAATCTTCTTAGAACACCTTTCAATCCAAATAAGTCAAATCAAAATATCAAAATACAACTCAACGTTGACAAAAAAAAATTCAGAGCAACAAGTCTTCAATCTAAAACACCAAACAAAATTTATCAAACATTCAATTAGATCCGACCCATAAATTAATATCAAGTAATTATGTATTATGAAGTAAACAAACAAAAACACTTTTATTTTATCATTTTGGTTTATTGTTCCACCCAAATTAAACACCTACCAAATGCCATAAAAAAACAGAAAAAAAGCAGATTCACATGTTCGTGATGTTAATTCGATAGTTGTTGTTCATAAAGCAAATATTTAAGCATGCACGTGGAGTGTTGGACTTGATAAGTTAAGTGAGCATACAAGTTCGGTTTGAGCTCGTCTAACACAAATTAATTAGCTTGTGATCAGTCCGCCCAACGCAAACCTTAAAGCAATATAAGTTTATATATACATGAAAAGTTACAACCTTGTAATAAACAAAATTAGAAAGAAAACCTAATGCATCTATCACTCTCGATCGTGTCCAAGATAGTCACTTGACAGCCTGAACTTTCAAATGTATCAAATACGCCATTGAACTTGTTTAAAATGCATAAGTTCACCAACCCCGGCACGTGTCAATTTCTGATTTGTTTGACTTTTTAAAGATGTCATTTATCTGATTTTTTTTCTTTTAATCCAAAGCGAACACGTGACTTAGATGAAACCAAAATGTTACATTTTTAACAAGATGGAAAAATATCATAAAGTTTCAAAAATTCAGATTAGTAAGTAGCTTTCTAATTTGAATAAGTTTCAAGGGTAATTGATATAATAAGTTTAAAAAGAAAGGTGAAAGAAAAGGAAATGGGCAAGAATAAATAGCAGTCTCAATCAGTGGTGATAGATCTTCGGAAAAGTATAGGACCGCAGGCACATGATCATGATACAAACTACATTCCATCAAATTAAGGCAAATATGCCATTATCTATACATTTTTATTTTTCAATGTTTCTACTACACAGTCTTTATCTTTCACATTTTTGAAGGCTAAGATTTCTCCAATTTTGTTTCTTCTCCACTATACAATGGGGGACCTCATTCTCGTTTATGCTTCTGCCATTTTACATTTTCATTTCTTTAATATATCCCAATATTTTATTTGTATTTTTTGGGTTTGTTTATTAGGATGAGTATAAAATTAATAATCACAATGTGATTGTGAGATATTATATATTTTATGTTAATTTAGTTATAATATACAGTATTTATTGTGATATGGATAACTGATAAGCGGACTAGATATTGATGGTCTAACAAATGAATGCCTGATATTTATTACGTTTTGTTTGATATTATATGAAATACAATGTATTTTACTTGCCACTTTTTTCCTTGTTTTTTTTCCAAGAAGTATTGGAGGAAGCCTCAAAAGACAAAATTACAGATTATAAAAGGAAAGATGTAATACTTTTATAAAAACATAAATCTGTTTCATTAGAGTAAAAGTAACAGAATTATATGAGGAAAGAATCAATGAACTAAGCCAAGCAAATGTACCATTTAAAATGATGAATAAATTCACAAAAGAAAACAGAAAGTTCACTGTGGCAAAAGGTCTAACTTAAGGGTAGCATAAGACAAGATAAACATAAACTTTAAACCGGAATCTATATATCATGAAATTAAGGTCATAACCATTATCTACTCAATTTTTACAGTTTTTACATCAGTAATACCGTTACTACAATAAATTCACTCCAATCCGTACTATGTTTTTTTACTCCCAATAAAGATACCTTTAATGAAACAATATTTTATTATTATTGTTATAATAATATGTTTTTATTATTATTTTAATAAAATATCCATTTTCATTATATCTATTATAATTATAAATTTAAATTAATATTATATAATTTATATTAAATATTTAATTAAGAACGCATATTTCATATAATTTTATCATAAATAAAAAATAAATAAATTGCACTAATAATAATAGGTTTCATCAAAATTGTAACACATATTCATAATAAAATTATAAAATACAACCACGCACTGAAAAAATTTATATAGTAAACTTAAACAAAATACAACTGATGAAATATAACATGATTTAATCAACTTTACTAAATATAAAAATGCTGCTTATTTTATGAATTACCATGTTATTCTCATAAATGTTCTATCAAAGCATTATGAGTTTCATAATGTGCTACTCCATAGTTTATTTTCTTGTGTACTTTTTAAATTTGCAATGTTTTAGTAGGGAATGTTTGAATTTATTTATAGAATTTTTTAATTCAATTTATTTTTTCATTATATCACTTAATTTTAAAAATAATTGGTTATATACGATTTTAATTTATATAGTCATAATTTAATATTTAAATAAAAAAATTAATATTATAAAATATAAATAAATTAAATGGAATTAATAAATACAAGAAAAACATACAAATTATGAATAAAATTATATATTAATTAATTAAATTAAAATAATATTAAAATATTCAATTTCAAATATGGAGTGGCGTATAAATTACTCCAAATTTAGAGTAACCCATACCTTACTCCATATTTGAAGTAAGGATTTTGGAGTAGGGTTGGACATCAACCCCACTTCAAAAATAGTGAAAACTCTATTTGTAAAGTTATATTAGATTTGCCCTAACACTTTACATAAGAAGATCTACACATTAAATAACGAAATTTATAAAAGCTAGCATTTATAACACATGAGTTCGAAGATAACTTCCCGGATAAATGTAGGTATGAATATCCACACTGCGCAATCAAAAGACTTTTGTGAGAATACATCGTTACTATTTTGTGTGTCAAAGTTGAAACAAAAATAGATTGGAAAAAATAATCGAGTCCGTTGACATCAATGTGGTTGAAAAACCACACAAAACAGATAAATAAAGAAATTGAGAGGAATTTAAAGGTAAGGGTGGGGAGAAGGAAAAAAGCCAGTTCTTCTTCCATCTCAAATCGGATGAGATGAAAAATGATGGAGAGTGTTTTTGTTAAACTTTTTTATTCATGAGTTAGGTTTTCTTTAATTATGATTTAACTTGTTCAAAAAACATAAAACAGATAAATTAAGAAATTAAGAGGAATTTAAAGGTGAGGGTGGGGAGAAGGAAAAAAGCTAGTTTTTCTTCCATCTCAAATCGGATACGATAAAAAAAAAGATGGAGAGTGTTTTTGTTAAACTTTTTGTATTCATGAATTAGGTTTACTTTAAAAGATGGAGAGTGTTTTTGTTCAAAAAATTAGTTGTTATCAGTGTTTTAAAAATCGGGCCTAGGCGCCGCCTAGGCGGGATTTTTAAAAACACCGCCCCGATTTTGTAAAATCGGGTGGTGTTAGGTGGATGGCGGATCAGGCGGCGCCTAGGCTGCGATTTTTTAATTAAAAAAATTACATTTTTATAAAAAAAATAACATAAAAAAACAATGTTTTAAAAATCGGGGCCTAGGCGTCGCTTAGGCGAGATTTTTTGAAACATCGCAATGATTTTTTAATTTTATTTTATGTTTTTTACGTTATTATATATTAAACTGAATTGTTAATATTATCATTTTATTGTATTAGACTATTAGTATTTATATTATAATAATTATTATGTATTATTAAATATTAAAATAATAAAAAAATTGAATCCGCCTAGTCGCCGCCTAGGCCCCGCCTGCGCCTAGCGCTTTTTAAAACACTGGTTGTTATTCTGAATTTTCTAAAATGTCAAATAGTTCTTGAATTTGAAAAAATGAATCAGTTTACCTCATCAAATCCATGTGTCAGCTTCTACTCGGAGAGGGGAAAATCTGAAAAAATGCATCCATGAAAAGTCAAACCAACGAAAAAGTGACATGTGCCAATGAAAAGGCTTATTAGTGCATTTAAACAAGTTCAAGTTCACAAGTTTAGGTAGTGATAAATGCATTAGGCCTTATCTTTACAATGTAGATTTCCTAAATTTAAAGGGTTTTTAGGTAAATGCATTAGGCTGTTTTATCTGTTTTACGCTCTAAATACATACTATATGTATATATCAGGTGTATAACAAATGTGTTAAAACAATTTAGGTGAAGGAGACAACAAACATGAATATGTAGTAAATATATAACATGTATATAATAGAATATATAGTAAACATGTAACAGATATATAACACATGTACATATAATAAATTTGTAACAAATGTATATAAGAGCGTAAAAATGCTAAATTAGAACATATATAAAACATAAAAAAAATAAAATGAATTCTTAAGAATATATTTTTTGTAAATAGTAAATCAAAATAAAAACAAATTCAACAATTTTATCTTTCGTATATTTCAAAAAAGCCCAAGTATCAATTGCCTACTAAACTTGTCCAACAAAGTCAGTGAAGTCCACCCTGAACTTTCAAATATTACAAATACCCTTGAACTTGCAAAAATATGCATCAATTTTCCTATCAGTGCCACGTGTTAGTTTTTGGTTTGGGGAGTGAAAAATCAGAAAAAATAAAATTTGTGAAAAATCATACCAACTGGAGACTAGCATGTGATAATGAAAGGATAACTGGTGTATTTAAACAAGTTCAAAGAAATATTCTAATCATTTAAAAATTCATGATGGCAAAGTGATTATTTTGGATAAGTTCATGCATGAACCCATTTTAAAATATTCCAAGAAGTAAACCTAGTTGTTTTGTTCACATGATACAACGGAATATGCAGGATACTAAAACTTTTATTTAGAGGGGTTAAGGACGGAATGTGGTAGTAAGAGACAAAATGGGATCATAATAGTTGATGGACCAAATTTGACATGCATTGCCATATACATATGGTCCCATTTCTTAAACACCTCTTCATCCTCCTCTTAGCTTCTAGTTTCTCTCTCTATCTTTAGCAATTTAAATATTTAAAACTAATAATATAAAGTCTGATATTTTTGTAATATATAAAATCTTATTTTATAAATATATTGTGAATCTAATCTATACAAGGTTGATCAAATAACTGTTTATCAGAGAGCTTAGTTCTTTTGAAATAAAAATTATTTTAGCAGTTTCAAACTTACACAATAAATTAAAAACCATCTCAAAGTTTAAATTTTACAAAGGAGATTAAAATAAATTAACTTAAATTCATTCAAGCATATTGACTGCAAATAAGGAGTTAAGTGGTCTAGAAATTATGAATGAGAAAAGTATTGACACTAGGGGTGAGCAAAACTCGGTTCGGTTCAAAAACCGAACCGAATCGAATCGAACCAAAAACCAAACGGGGAGAATTTTAGAATCGAAAACCGAACCGAATTGTTTCGGTTCGGTCCAAACCGAAATAATTCGGTTCGGTTTTCGGTTCGGTTCGGTTTTAAACCAAAATTATATTTTTTATTTTAAATTAATTTTTTTTTCCATATATTTATTTTTTTAACATATAATAACTAAAAATCAATATAAATATTTTTAACACATGTAATTTATTGTTGATTTGAAAAAGAAACCTTAATTTTCAAGTATCAAATGAAAATTGAATGTGAAAATAATTATTAAATTAATTTAAAA
>CATIWQ010406791.1:0-11214 GCA_949673415.1 Euphorbia schlechtendalii | reverse complement strand
CCTTGCTTTATAGGTTACTATGTTACCGTCCATGTTGATTTTCTTCCTGAAAATCCACTTGCATCCTATGGGCATAATCCCACTTGGAGCATCAACCAAGTTCTAGACTTGATTTTCGTACATGAAAGCCATTTATTAGACTCATCTCTTCCATAAGGAAGAGATGTTTATCATCAGTGATGAGAAACCCGTATCCCTCGGGAGTGATTGGAGCCCGACCTAACCTACGCACTGTTGGTGTTATAATACATTGGTCCATGCTTCCACTATCTTGTGTAATAGGTGTAGGTATAATCAATTAACTATCTGTTTGATCTACTTGAGTACCCAACTAAAGAATGATGCCATTAGCTTTCGCAAGTATATGCTCATTGTGAGCGGACGATGTTTCGGAGGTCCCGCGTGGACGCCGCGAGGTGCAAGCCTCGTGAGATGGGGTGTGGGGTTTTCGAAAATAATGATTTTAAGGCTTTTGTTAAAGCGCATTGGAAAAGAGTGTTTCTCTTTGAAAAGTGTGATTTTCAAGCTTAAAAGACTCAAGATCGGAATCTCTAGCCAATGGTACTTATTGTCGGCACCTGGATTAGCTTTTCTAGGAAATTTTGGTACAGCCTAGATCTGTTAAGCCTAAGCGATACCATAGTTCAGAGATTCGGGTTAAGGATGTGTTATCTATTTCGTCGTCATTTGAGTTAAATCACACAATGATAGAAACCATGCTTATAATATTCAAACTAAACTAGATATTTTCAGTTTATGTTTGTCGTGTATGCTTAAAATGGTAAGTAAATTGAGGAAAGTAAACACGTAGGAAATTTAAATGCACCTATTCTACGGGGTAGTAATTACATCATTGGGCTTGGGGTTTTACAAATTGCCTAAATACATTGAAACCTAAGGGATACAATCGCCTAAAATACATTGATATCTAATGAATATTACATTAGATTTCCAAATTAAAAGTGATTCCTGAAGGAAATTAAATCCGAACATACATCTATCCTGCATCCATAAGGGTTAGCACGAGATATGGTGTAATATTTACACATATGTACCAAGTGTACCATTTATGTTCGATTTGGATTGTGGCAAGACCCATGTGGTCAAGGTAAAAATAACGGAGATTTTGGAGTTCATGTTTCATGAAAATTGTTCATTTTTATTTACATGTATGTTGGTCGATTTTATTAGTGATAATGACCGCATGGCAAAGTGGTGAGGACTGTTATCCGGGAACATGTTTTATTCCCCTCATGGGGGTGACCTAAAACAATATTTAGAAAGATGAATCTGGGCCAAACATGCATAATATAGTCATCATTTGGGTTAACAATGGTAGCGATGTCATTCATATCATTATCGACTTCCATGTGAAGGGCGATATCGATATCAACGGCCCGAAACATTTCCATTGCTACTCCAAACTTTAATTAACATATTAATACATTAATAAATCATATATATATCCTAAATAATTACAAATCAGAGATTTGTTACCCCCAATGATGCATATCCAAACTTAGGATGGTTTCAATGTGTCATTCTGGGCTTAAATGATTCGAAACGAAGCGAAACAAAGCGAAACATCATTCTACCAGAGCCAATATCGTTCAAGGATATCGCGATATCATTGAAGGATATCGCAATATTGTTTAACAATATTGGTGATATCATTAATGATATCAGTGATATCGTTAACGATATTTATTCTCCAAACCTGCAGTGAACATGCAAAAATAGCAGAAAATAGCAAAAACAATTATCCAAACTACAAATGATCATAACTTTTTCTATACTTAATGGATTTTGATGATCTTTATCATTCCGGAAAGCTCAAGATGTATTGAATATGTCAATGTAAAGAAAAAAGAAAAATAGATTTATGATCATACTGAAATTGCAAGAAACAGAATGATGCACAAAAATGAAAGAAAACTAAAAACGAAACGAAACTTAAAAAATAAAAGTATATAAACATAAGCACAAACTCTAGAAACTCATAGGCTTACCCTGTAGTCATGAATCCACATTCTTCAAGGTCCATGAAGTCCTTCAAGAAGCTCACCTTATTTCTTTGATCCGGTTTGCGGTTTTTTTTTTATGAAAATGAAGAGTAGTGGTGTACTCTTGGAGGGAATGCAGAACTTCCAAGTTATGATCTATAAAAAGAGGAAGAGAGGAGGTCGTAGTCCTTCTTCCTCTGAGTTTTGAGATTTAAAAACACTAAAACCAATCCATTTGAAAGTTTAGTAAAAATTCTTTTGTGTTTTTGTTTGCTTTGTTCTTCATTCAAAAACTTGAGTTTCTTCTTCTAAAACTCTTTATTTTACTCTGAATTTCGTCCCCCCCTTTTGGCTGAAAAATCCAGCCCTTCTTATGGACTCCCTTCAATCCAAAAGTGATCCACTTGAACCCACTCATTTTATCATTTTCCCATCATTTTCTTCCACCCACTAGTGGTCATGATTGGTTTGCAGCATGTTGACAGGGTGTCTTGGAGAAAAAGTCTGAATTATGGGTGAGGGATGGATGTTTTTCGTTGAATAATACAAGATCTACTTTTTTATCTGTCTGTAAAGTTGATATCGTTAATGATATCATTTAATATCATTGACGATATCGACTAATATCGTTAACGATATGGAATAAAGCAGCGGGCTTTATTTTGGTTTGGACTTTTAAAGGAAAAATGCCCAAAGAAACAAGGCAGATGATTTCCGGGCAATTTCAGGACCCTGTAAAATGTGAAAAGCTAACATGGTAAAAATTATAGCTTCATCATCAAACTCACGAGTAGGGAGTAAAAATCTCGTGCTCACACTCGTTCTCAAGGATTTGAGCATTTATGGAAATAAGGACTTTCGGTTCCTTGGGATCACAGAAAGTATACTCTATAATCTCCTTAGGGTAACCTACAAACAGAAATCTATCAAACTTAGCACCTAGATTAGTTGAACTTATCCTTTTAACATATGTAGGACATCCTCAAACTATCATGTGAGAAAGAGCGGGTTTCTTACCATACTATAATTCTTATGGAGTTTGATCAACTTATTTAGAGGGCACTCTATTTAGTATATAAACTATGCTCTCAAGTGCATAACCATGATCGCAAGGTTTTTACTCTACCTATTCTGAGGGCTTATATTTTGTAATGAAGCCAAAAACCTTGTTCCCCTATCTGCTACCGGCAAGTTAAGAAGTTCAAAATACAAACATGTGTTGTCAACACCGCTTATCAAATAGAAAAATGGTGACCACTACAAGTATATAGTTTCGATGTAGTTTTAAAAGATATCGATCCTACAGGGTTAGGAATTCAGTTTTAAAGACCAACTAGAGTTACGGGGTAATAGAAAATAGATAATTTTTATTGGAGGGATTTGGATGATAGACGGACGAATGGATAGATGTATGAATAGACTAGAGAAGATGAAAAATATAAAGATGTTCCTAAGAACAAGTTTAGCAAAGCAAAACATGCAAAATCATCAAGAATATTTCGTACACTGAATAAGTTCAACAAATAAGGTTCCAGACGCCCTAATATTCAATAATTCACCGTAGAGCAACACATGAGATGACTTTTCTATGTCTAGGGTAAATAAATTACGACACTTATAAGAACCTGGATAACTATATTACTATGCTTAGTATGGGTCGCTCTCACATAGCCATATTTAGCAAGTTACCACTCCAAAAATGTTGGCTCACTAAATAGCATTATAATCATAGATCCAGTGATTATACACAATCTTGTTAACCCCAAAATCACTCATAAAGTTAACTCGAAAGCATATAACTTAACTAATATAAGAGACGCAAGATGAATTACTCGTTATGACACATAGACATATCATAAACTTCGAAATAGAAAGTATAAGCAGAAAATAAAGTAAAGTTGTAAGGTATGCAAGTGAAAGCTAAAGTTAATCAAACTGTATCCACTCTTTAATGGGAGTCATCAATTCCCGCAATTCCTGCATCTACTTGAATTTGATCTCAACTCATACAGAACCTCCACTAGGATGCTATTCTTTGTGAAACATGAATAAATGAATGTTGAAAAATGAAAACTTTTGTTGATAAGTTCTTCGCAAATACACTCATACAACAAACGCTAGAATTTTTGCGGAGATATAGTGATCGAAATACGAATCGAATCATTTATACATTTTTCTCGCTAAGACTTTGAACATAGAGAAATCTAGATATTTTCACTCTCTATCTATACACGCATGCTATCATTCAATGCCTTCTATTCATGCTATTATCATACACAATGAAATTGATTGAGCTTGAACCCTATTTTTAAGGTCCGAAGGGTTACGTCTATCTAAACGAAGAGTCATGTCCATTAGTGAAGAGTTGCATCACTTCATTATGATTGGATGCAAAGATTCATCCTCGTCCATAATGGAAAGGCACCTTTTCATGATTGGTTATCTTCCAAAAGGTGTCTTTTCATTTGGTAGTTGATGGCGGTTGATAGTTGAACAGAGATAACCATTAACCGTCACAAGTCGTGACCACGAATCACACTTCGCGATCTTGAACATTGGTTGGTAGTTTTCTATTTATGAAGAGTGACAAGTCACGACCGTGAATAGATGTCACAATCATGACATGTCTTTTTCCTCATGTCACTTCTTCACAACTTTGCCAATCTTTAACAGCTTCAATCCTAAGCCAAATCCTTTTGTTCCATGCATCTATTTGCACCTTTTTCACTCTTTTTCCATAGAATTCCACTTTTGATCATTTTACTTCCAAGATTCACCTAGTTTCTGCATGTACATCAAAAACAACTACATACTATGTGAAATCTTTTATATGAAGTATAAAATGAAACAAAATCATATCATTTTATGATTGAAAATGTCATGATAATAAGTGTAATCATACACTTATCACACCCCCACACTTAAATTTTGACTTGTCCTCAAGTTAAACATAACAAAAGTGTATAAAATAGTATTTAAGTTCGTACATTATTTGGTGAAAGACTATTGTAGAGAGTACCACATTCCCACATTGCAAAAAATTCAAGTAAAGGTTCGAAATTTCCATTAATTAGTAATGTGCAATTTATATAGTCCAGTTGCATACCTTTTATCTTAAATGGAGAGTCAACCGAATTGCGTCTTTATATAAGTGTTATATGCTTACTCGAATATTTCCTTCTCTCAAGTATAGTATAAAGTATAAAGGACAAAGGGAGCACACTTTGGAAAGTTTGATCTCAAGGCATTTTTAGGTAACCTAGGATGCTAAAAAGACTCTTAGTGGTTGCATTTTATGCTCCATACCACTCTCCCCTTTTTTTAGTGGCTTCATTTTATGCTCCATACCACTATCTCTCATTTTTTCTTTTTAAGCATATGCTTTTGAAATACAGATTTGTACTTTGCACCCATTTTTTTTACTATGCAACTTTTCTTTTTTCACTCAATTAATGGTTGCAGTTTCTACTCCGTACCATTCCTCACCTTTTGCATAACTCATTGGTTATCCTCTCTTTCTTTTGATTTTTCTCTCTTAATACCCTCATCCTTTATTGAACACTTTCAAAGTATTATGGTATAGTTTCCCAACACTTTAAACACACTCAATACTTATAGGACATATTCGAGAATTGCATATAAACCTCATAGTAAGAACACTACTAGATATCACTCCACTACTAACTTATATATAGCGTTAAAATAAAACTACGTAACTTATACTAATTCATGTTGCATTGAAATATATATCAAATCTTACTTGGAATGTTGCTTTTGAATGTTACTCACAACTCATCCTTGCCAAATGCGCAATGTTGTGCCAAACACTCACACTCTCAACATGTGGTCATACTCGAAACATTTTGTTCGAAATATGCACTAACATAAAACTTGAAATTAACACTCAAAATAACCTTGGAACATATTTTAGTATAGTATAGGTATGGATAATGTATAAATAACACAAAAAAATTCAAGAAAAATTTTCAAAGTCTTCTTCTTTTTTAATTTTTATTTAATTTTTTTAGATTTTGGGGATTTTTACAAATACCCCCCCCCACACACACTAAAGAACACAATGTCCTCATTGTGGAAGGCTTTATTAAAATTTAAAACTAATCTAAACTAATCACACACAAATAAACTAAAAAAAATAAAGAGAAATTGAACTCGTTTTAATCATCCGAACATGAATCTGGAGGACTCGGCGAGATATCTAAATTCTTCATTCTAAAGTATGTATTCAACTTGCGGTTCAAAGAATTGTTGGATTTTGTTAGTTGACAAACATCTTGCTATATGGAGGCTATGTCTAGACATGCTTGGTCGACATCTTTCATGAACTTTCCTCGCCAAGTATCATGTGTACTTTCGGAGGCTTGTCTTGAACCACTACTTGTAATTTATACCTCTTCAACATCTTCTTCTTGTTGGTTTTCACGAGAAGTAGATCCATCTGTCGGTCTAAGTTTCCTCACCCTTACCCCATACGGTACAAACGTAAATTTTTCATCATCTTCCTGGACTAATCCTGCTCTCCTCCCATGAAGTTAAATTTCTCCCTTGGACTTTATTGATATGGTATTTTGTTCTTCACCCCCAACATAATCTCGCAAATCATATTTACACCTCGAACTCTGGCCTTTTTATGTGTAGTGAGACTAGTGATGGAATCCATCATGTATATAGGAGATTTTGGATTAAATTGAGAACCCATGCACTCCAATATAACCGAGTCTTTCATTGACACTTTTGTTGTTTTTTGTTGAAAGAAAAGACTTTGAGAAATAAATTTGTGAAGGTAGAGAAGGCTATTACTATGAATGTTTTTGTTGTACGAGTTTTTAACATTGTATCGATCCAAACCCATTAACTCAGTCCAAACATCCGTTAAATCATAATCTTCATCTTTCTCAATCTCCTCAAAATTTTCTCCCAAACAAAACCACTTAATCAAATCCATTAAGGTGAATTTGTATTCTTCCCCTCCATTCCTGAATTTCCTTTTCATAAAGTTCCCATCTTGCACCACAGTAACCAAGAATTTAAGGACCCACTCCTCGATAAAAGGAAAACTCATATTCACGAACTTCTCCAATCCAAACAGTGAAAAATACTCCTTTACTTCCTCATGAATCCCAGAATCAATAGCAAAAGTAGGATCGTAGAAAAGCGTACCATGGAAATCAAAGTTCTTGATTCTCAAGTATCGTTCAACTTCTTCTTCACTAAAAATTGGAAAAGAGCATCCATTCTTATTCTATTGGTTGATCAATTTGTTCTTCCCCTTAAATGCTGTAGACTTCTTAGGAGCCATTGAATTCAAGAAAGAATGATTTGTGTTTGATTTGGAAAAACAAAGAAAACTTGTTTCAAGAGTTTGTATTTGTGTAAAAGAGTGATTGATATGTGAAAACTACTTAGGAAAATAGGTATATATATAGGAAATTGGGTAATTATGGTTGTTTTCAGCTGATATATTTGATTTATAATTGTTAGAAATAGAGCCATTACAGCAATAACTACTGTAAAATTGCACCAGTCACAATTGTGAAAGACAGTCGTGATCGTGACTTTCTCCATATAGAAACAGAATGTTTTTAAAACTTAGTTCATGAGTGAGATACATGTCACGATCGCGATATGTTAAAAATCAAAAATTTTGTTCTTATCTTTTATTTCGAAAACCACACTAATTTAAAATAAACACAAACAATAAAAATATACTATTATATTATACTATATATATATACATACATACATATATATATATATATATATATATATATATATATATATATTAGAAAACATAAGAGATTTAAGTATCAATGGAGTTTTTCAACCCCTTGACATCATATTCATGGATGAAATCAAATTTAACCACTTCTTGGATGCAAGCATCAATCAAGTCAAGTTTCATGTATATAACTTCATCCATTGGATATTTATTAGCCTTACCCATGTCAAATTCAATGGTATCGTCACCTATCCTTAACTTAATTTCACCTTCCGAAACATCTATCAATGCTTTGCCAGTATGCATAAAAGGTCTTCATATGATTATAGGGCATTTTTCATCATATGCAAAGTATAGCACAATAAAGTCTTTTGGAAAAACAAATTTATCCACTTTAACTAGCACATCTTCTATTATGCCATAAGGATGTTTAATAAACTGTTCAACTAATTGCAAGACCATATTTGTCCTTTTAACTTCATCATCAATCTTCAACTCTTTGAAGATTGATAAAGGTATAAGATTTATACTAGCCCCAAGATCACAAAAACATTTTGGAAAAGAAATGTTTCTAAGTTTACACGGTATTGTGAAACTTCCAGGATCTTTAAGTTTAGTTTTCATTGTAGCAGTTATTGTTTTGCTACAATCTTTAGTTAAAGATACTTTCGATATTCCTTCTAAACTACATTTACGAGATAAAAGTTCTTTGATAAACTTACCATAGTTAGGAATTTGTGTAATGGCTTCAATGAAAGATTGATTTTCAGAGCTTTAAGTTTGTTGATGAACTCTATGAATTGCTTATCCTCATCCTTCTTCATTCTTTGTTGAAATGGTGATTGAGGGGGATCAACCTTTCCAGATTCAGGTTGTTTATCCTTTCTTGCTTTATCATTTGATATTGCTTGGATATTCATCTGGTACTTCAACAACATCATTAGTAAGCATATCCGAAGGGTTTAGTGTATCTAGTAATTTTACATTATGAAGGGCTATAACATGCACATTTTCCTTATAATTTCCTTCTATGTTACTAGGTAAATGACCTTTTCCTCTAGATGGAATAACATTTGCCAATTAACCAACTTGTATCTCAAAATTATGAATGGAAGATGATTGATTTTTAAACATTTGATCCATCTTATTCTCTAACTTTTTGTAACATTCCTCAGATTCTTATTGTTTATTAAAAACTCTTCCCAGAAACTTTTCTATTTTACTCATTAATTACCCTATTCTATCAGTACTCTAATAATTCTTTTGTTGATTATGACCATACTTCCAATTAGAATTCCTATAGTTATTTCCATTATTGCCATAAGAATTCTCTTGACTTTGAACATAACTTAATTGCTAATAAGTGTATAATTACACTTATTATCATATTAACTTTACACACTAAACACTAAAGTTTAAGTCATTTTTATACTTCATATAAAAAATTTCACATGGTGTGTAGTTATTTTTTATGCAAATGCAGATACTAGGTAATTCTTGGGAGTAAAATGATCTAAAGTGGAATTCTATGAAAAAACAGTGAAAAAGGTCCAAAAAGATGTGTGGAACTTAATGATTTGGCTTCGGATAGAAGCTGTAAAAGATTGGTGAAATTCTGAAGAAAAATGCAATTCACGGTAGCGACAATCATTCGCTGTCATGACTTGTTCTTCCTCAAAATAGAAGTCTACCAATCAAAGATTCATAGTCACGACTTGAATATTACGATCGTGACTTAGACCATTTTCTGGTTTAATCTTCTTGACTACCAACCACCAGATAAGAATGATCAACCGCCATCAACTACCAACGAATAGACACCTATCAGAAATCAACCAATCATGAAAAGGTGCCTATCCATTGTGGATTAGATTGAATCTTCTCAACCAATCACAATGAAGTGATGCAATCATTCACCAATGGATACAACTCTTCTTATTGATAGACGCAACCCTTCGAACTCTATAAATAGGGCTCCAAACCTTACAATTTCATGTAGTGAGATAGAGGGAAAATATTGCAGTGTATGAGAGAAATATAGTGTTTGTATAGATAGAGAATTCACTATGTTTATAGGTTTTAGCGAGAAAATGTTTAAGTTATTCGAATCCTTATTTCGATCACTAGATTTCTCTATATTCTCGAGCGATTGTTGTATAAGTGTACTTGCAAATCACTTATCAATAAAAGTTTTCATTCTTCAATATTCGTTTATTCGATATTCGCAAAGAATAACATCCTAGCGGAGGTTTTGTACGAGCCGAGACCAAATTCAAAGCAGATGTAGGAATTGCAGGAATTTATAACTCCCATTAAAGAGTGGATACGGTTTGATCAGCTTTAGCTTTCACTTTCATACCTTACAACTTTGCTTTGCTTTCTACTTATACTTTCTATTTCAAAGTTTATGATATGTCTATATCTCTTAATGCGTATTTCATGTTAAGTCTTTTATATTAATCAAGTTATATGCATTGAAGTTAATTTTAAGAGTAGTTTCAGGGTTAACAATATCGTGTATAGTCACTGGATCTGTGATATAATGCTGTTTAGTGAGCTAACAATTTTGGAATGGTAACTTGCTAAATGTGGCTATGTGAGAGCGACCCGTACTATGCATAGTATTGACATTGTCCATGTTTACATAATTGTCTTAATTCATTTGTGCTAGGTTTGGAAAAGTTATGTCATGTGTTTCTCTACAACGAATAATTGAACATCTGGGTATTTTGAACCGAGTCTGTTAGATTAGTCTAGTGAATCGTAACATCTTTTTTTAACTTACATGTTCTCACTGCTATCTTTATTTTGTAGGGAAAATCTATATATTTAGATTCTCTAATATTTCATATCTATATTAACTCATTCTTCATTCTAACCCTCCTATCCAAAATATCAATATATTTTATTATCTTTCTTTCATCTTTCTTGTTGATCTTTAGAGCTAATCCTTCCCTGTGGGATCGATATCTTTTAAAATTACATCGCAACTGTATACTTGTAGTTATCATCATTTTTCTATTTGATAAGAGGTACTGACAACACCTATACTTTACGTGAACAAGTTTTCAACACCATTAATATGTAGCCAAACTCTTTGCGAAAAAGTTATTAAACTTATCTGTAGAAAAGTGGTGAACAAGTTTTTGGCACCGTTGCCGGGGAAGGTAAGTGCGTTCTAGAGATCGAATTGTCCGGGGAAAGCAAGTACATTCTAGAGATTAATTATATCAATTTATTTCATTTCCTGTGTTATACAATTTTCTAATCTTATTCTAGATATGAAACATTTATGAAATAATCATCTTGTAGGTGATATGTCATAATATTTCATCTTAATTCTTGATAAATTCAAAATTTTCTTCTATTTTCCTATTTGCATTCATGACTGTCTATTATGCTCGTGAATTTCCTACAAAACTTTCTGTTTATCAAAATTCTATTAGTCACGATCACGAATTATGATCACGATCG
>CATIWQ010406771.1:0-29814 GCA_949673415.1 Euphorbia schlechtendalii | reverse complement strand
TATTGCTGTTTATTATCATTTGTTGCTGTTTACTAAACCTTGAACAGGAATAGTTACACAAAATGACAAAAATAGCATAACAAAATAGATTCCTCTTAAAAAATTGGCCCACACGGCTCTTAGGGACTGAAAAAGATAACTCGTAGGTAAGTAGTAACAATAAACCAATAAATGCTTCTAACTTGCAGTAATTGTAAAATTTGGCCAATGTAACTTATCCAATATTAGCAGAATTAACTGCCATTCCATCTTAGTTTTCCGTTCTTGCCCTCTTCCTCCTTTAAGGTTACGATAAATTGGCAAGGCTTGAATTTGATGCAAGTTATTTCTATTTTAAGTTGGAAAGGCTACGATAATTGAAGGGAAGTTTCAGGATACGTCTTTAGCGGGTGAATTTAAAATTGCGCCTATATTGTCCATGAGCAATATCATTCACAATTGCATTTTGTAGCCATTTGAGGTATGATTCTAAATTTAATATCATTCACAATTGCATTTTACATCATCTAATTTTGCGGTGGGTTGTACTGATAAATATCAAACTAATTCTATCAAACAGGTATCAAGTAGTAGCTGGCATCGTTGTGTGTCTGGCATTGATTTCATTGTTGTAAGATCACATTATGCTTATCAACTCTATGAACTTCAATTCATTTGCAGCATCTCATATTCGGCATTTTTTTTTCATCAGGCGGCCTGCCAAAATTGCAGAATCAAACCGAAAGGACAGTTCAAGGAGGATGAAAGAACGTGGCAATGTAGGAACAGATAAAGCAGACAAAATTCCACCACTTGAAATGAATCTCAACTTATGCTGGAAAGAAGTAAATTTGGAGGTCAAGCTGAAGACTGACTTCTTTCTACAGTGAGTTTGCTATCACTCCTTTAACTCCACTTATTACATTTTTCATGTTAGGTGTAGAATAAATGGCCTTTTATTCAAAAAGTTTTATAAAGAATTTCGCAGCCATTCATCTTATGTGAATGATGCAATTGTTACAATTGATGGGACTCGGACAATTACCTGCTTCCAGTGATTGTATAGTCAAGGTAAGTATGTTAAATGCTTTGTAAAGTTAATGTTAGTTCTGTAATTTGGTGGCGTTTTGTTTCTCCTGATTACATAATAGTTTATTTTAAGTTTTATATATTTAAACCCCCACCACCAGTGAGGGTACATTTTTCTAATTTACTATGCGTTGTTTATGTTATTACATAATTGAACTGCAGGAACTTGCATGCATCTTCTATAGGACTTAATAAATTCACATTCATTAGGATATGTATATACATACGTATCCTTAAGCAGAAACTTGTTTGCATCCTCTATGGGTTCCATAGTTTTTGGCTCTATTGTTGATGTTTCTTTTTAAATCAATCAAAGTATGATTCATTGAGAAGGGACCCAAAGAATATGGTTTCTTTACTTTGTGCAATGGATCAATTCTCAGCTCAAGAAACCTCTTCTTTTGAACAGTGTAAATAAGACACCTCTTATCTGAAAGATGCAAGTATGCTCAGTTGTTTAGTCATTTTTTATCATTACAATAATAAAGTACAGGGCTCCCTTCAATCCAATTTACATAGCTCATAAATGAAGTTTTAAAATTAATTTTTTTTAAAAATGAAGAGCATTTAGGACGGTTCTATTGAAAGAACCGTCCCTATTGCTCTTTATGGACGGTTCTTTTTAAAGAACCGTCCGTATTTCTCTAAACAGGATCAGCCCTTTTTGGCACCATTCCAGACGGTTTTATTGAAAGAACCGTCCGGAATGCCCCTTATTCCAAACGGTTTTGAACCGTCCGCATTAGTTCTGGATCAATGGCGTCGCAGCTTGTGCGGAAGGTTCAAAACCGTCCGGAAAAGCCCAAAAAAACCGTCCCTAAAATCCTTTTTTGTACTAGTGATATAAAACTCATAGTAAGAATACCATTAGATATTACTCCACTTATACTTATCGAAAGCATTAAACTAAAACTATATAACTTATACTAATTCATGTTGCATTGAAATACAAATAGAAACTTACTTGGAATGTTGCTCTTGAATGTTACTCACCACTCATTCTTGCTAAAATTGATAAATGTTGTGCTAATAACGCTCAAATTCAACATGCGCTCAAGTTTTGCACTAACATCAAACTTGTAAATACCTAACACTCACAATAACCTTGGATAAATGTTAGTAAAGTATAAGAAATGATAATGTATAAATGCCACGAAAATCAATAAAATTTTCAAATTCTTCGATTTTTCATTTTTATTCAATTATTTTAGATTTTACGGGATTTTTACAAATGTCCCCCCACACTAAAGAACGTAATGTCCTCATTGTGAGACATTATAAAAAGCAAAAACTAAATTAAAGCTAGTCTAAAAATAATTGAAAAAGATAAAGTAAAGAATAAACCCGATCTATTGTGACGGAGAATCCGGGGGACTAGGAGTGAATTGACAATTTTGTTTTCTAAAGAATGAAAGTAATTTCCGAAGCATCGATTTATTACTTTTCTTTAGAATCTTCATGTCTTTCTTCATAACTCTAAGTATTGCTTAGCAATTATCCAATTTAAGCTGCATGCTTGCCTTCCAATCTTTCGAAGCTTCTTCTTCTTCATCATCATCTTCGTCTATTTCTGTCATCAGAGCTTTTCCTTTGCAATGGCTAACGAATGGATTTGATGGTCCGACGGAAGGATCATCTCGAGTCAAATTGAGTTTCTTGGTGTGGTTGGAGTAGGAATAGAATGAATAAACACCTTTGCGTTCTTGGAGTAGTCTAGCATTTTTCAAATAATTTCCATCCATGTAGCGAAAATACTCACCTTGTTGTTAGACATAGGGGAGTTCTCCTCTAGCACCTAAGATTATGGTAGAGATAATCTCGGCCGCTCCAATTTTACTTCGCATACTCGTTGAGTTTTTCTTCATCATATTCCATATAATATCCACGAATTCCGCTTTTTGCTTCATTATAGCACAAGAAAGAACAAACAAGTCTTTCTTTTGGACCTTTGTATTCTCTACTCGATAAAGCACAGAAGTGGAAAGGTATTTGTGAAGGAGAAGGATGCGTTCATCCTTAATGAGTTTATTAAGAGAATGTTTGGGATCGAAGACTCTCTTACCTGATAAATTTGCCAAACTCTATTAGGTTGAAATGAATCTGTCATGATTGCAGTATTGGCAATCTCAAAACTAAACCAATCACCCATCATCTCTCTCATGACGGTGTATTGTTGTCCTTGATTATGGAATTGTATTTCCCTCTTCCTTGAATCTTCGAAATCGAATGTCACTAAACATTCAAGAATCCAATCTCGATTTTGTGGGAACCTCATATCCACAAATTTTGAAAGACCAAGAATTGAAAGGTAGGCTTCCATCTCTACATGGAGATTCAAAGTTTCTAAGAAAACTAAGTCTAGGAAAATCATCCCGCTGATATCCAATTTGCTTAGCTTTTGAAATCTCTTACCCTCTTCTCTTGTCCTCAATGGGAAAGGACAATCAAATTCTTCTTGAATTGATTGTGCTCCTCTCTTTTGTGCTACTCTCTTCACACGAGTCATGTTGGCTTGAAGATAAAGGTTTGAAAAAGGTTTAGATGTTTTCGAATATAGAAGATGAGAAAATCAAAAATTATTGAAGGTTTGTAGAAGGTGTGGTGGCTAGGGTTCAACTTTGACCTATTTATAGAGGTTTAAGAGGTCTCTAATTGGTCATAAATCGGATTATAATCGTTTATGGTCAAAACTAACTGTTAATGGCAGTTTTAGCCATTTATCACGTGTCAGTTCACAATCTGTAAGGGTTATAATTTTGTAATGTCACGATCACAAAGGCTAGTCACGATCGTGACTCTTCTCACGAATGAAATAGAAAGTTTTGTTATCTAGTGATCACGAGTGCGAATTTTGTCGCGGTCGCGAGCCTCTCTACTCTTCAAATTTCTTCAATTTTTAGACTTGCACCTATAAAAACAAATTCTCCAGCAATTGATCTGTAGAACACACTTGCCTTCCCCCAGCAACGGTGCCAAAAATCTATTCACCACTTTTCTACTAATAAGTTTAATAGTTTGTTCACAAGATTTGGCTATATATCAACAGTGCCAAAAACTTGTTCATGAAAAATATAGGTGTTATCAGTACCTGTTATCAAATAGAAAAATGATGATAACTGCAAGTATACATTTGTGATGTAGTTTTAAAAAATATCGATCCCACAGGGAAGGGCTAGTTCTAAAGATCAACAAGGAAGATAAGATAAAAAGAAAATAAGATAATGTATAGTTTGTTTGGATAGGAGGATTAGAATGAAATAAGAGTAAATGTAGGTATGAAAGATTAGAGAATCTAAATATATAGATTTTCCCTACAAAATAAGGAAAGCAGAGAAACCATGCAAGTCCAATAAAGATGTTACGATTCACTAAACTAATCTAATAGACTCGGTTCTAAATACTTAGATGTTCAATTATTCACCGCAGAGCAACACATGAAATGAATTTTTTAGATCTAGCGTAAATGAATTAAGACTATCATATAAACCTAGACAACATTAATACTATGCTTAGTACGGGTTACTCTCACATATCCACATTTAGCAAGTTACAATTCCAAAAATGTTGGTTCACTAAATAGCGTTATATCATAGATCAAGTGATTATATACGATATTGTTAACCTCGAATCTACTCTCAAAATTAACTCCAACGCATATAACTTGAGTAACATAAAAGACTTAACACGAAATATGCATTACGACACATATACATATCATAAACTTCGAAATAGAAAGTATAACTAGAAAGCAAAGCAAAGTTGTAAGGTATGCAAGTGAAATCTAAAGTTGATCAAACTGTATCCATTCTTTAATGGGAGTCGTCAATTCATGTAATTGTTGTTTCTACTTTGAATTCGGTCTTGGCCTGTACAGAACCTCCACTAGGATGCTATTCCTTGCGAATATCGAACAAATGAATATTGAAGAACAAAAACTTTTATTGATAAGAGATTTGCAAGTACACTTATACAACAATCGCTCAAGAATATAGAGAATCTAGTGATCGAAACAAGGATTCAAATCACTTAAACATTTTCTCGCTAACGCTTATGAACGTAGTGAACTCTCTATCTATACACACTATATGTAACCCTATAATTGCACTCTAATATTCTCCTCTCTTTTGGTGTCACTTTGGTGCACTATGACCCATGAAATCTGTGAATTGTGGAGCCCCATTTATAGAGTTTGAAGGGTTGCGTCTATCCAAATGAAGGGTTGTGTCTATTGGTGAATGATTGCGTCTCTTCATTGTGATTGGTTGAGAAGCTTTGATATATTCCATAATGGATAGGCACCTTTTCATGATTGGTTGACTCTTGATAAGTGTCTTTTCGTTGGTTTTGACGGCGGTTGATCATGCTTATCTAGCAGTTGGTAGTTAAGAAGATAATACCAGAAAATTGTCCAAGTCGCGATCGCGATATACATGTCACGACCGTGAATCTTTGCTTGGCAGACTTCTATTTTGAATAAGAACAAGTCGCTACCGTGAATTGCATTTTTCTTCAGAATTCTCCTTACTACTTCACTGATCTTCGACAGCTTCGATCCTAAGACAAATCTTTAAGTTCCACGCATCTTTTAACACCTTTTTCACTCTTTTTTCATAGAATTCCACTTTTGATCATTTTACTCCCAAGATTTACCTAGTATCTGCATTTGCATAAAAAATAACTACATACCATGTGAAATCTTTTATATGAAGTATTAAATGACTTAAAATATAGTGCTTAGTGTATAAAATTAATATGATATTAAGTGTAATTATACACTTATCACATGGATATCCTAGAATTAAACTTGTTCATGAAGAACACCACTCAACCATTTTATATCATTATCGATTAGAAACCCGTTCCATCAATCATATACTTTGATAAGAGGTTTATGAGTGTGTCACTTCAACAAGGGGCCCTAAGGTACATCTCCATTGTATTACTATATGATGAGCGATGGATCCCATCTTGACTACACGGCTTATCAACATGTGATCATCGCTATACCCGTAATCACCCGTATCATCCTAATCACTAGGGTATGAGAAAGTATGACCCAAAATATAGCAACTCCTACATAAGGAAACCGGCATCTCAGGTTTGAGGATACTCATACTGCTACTGTAATAAGACATGACACTAACACATGGATATAATTATTTTTTAGTGACTATTTTATAGCGGTCTCCAATGTATTACCCGTGTGTTAACTCAAGGTACCACTTTCAGCTCGTGAGATCGGTTGCTTGGATTTAATCTAAGGAGCAAGCATACACATGCTAGCATATATGCCTCCATTAATGTTCAGTCTCAATGAAACTACGACTAGGGATATTTAGGCTATTCATAGTAACACATATGTGCAGTTCTCACTCCACATAGCTCCCACTATATCCTTGCACTTTTACGATATGAATTAGTCACGAACTTTGTTTCATCAATGCGCATATACATATTAAAACATATATGATACCAGCGAGATATAATATATATAAAGCACTGATAAGTAACAAAGATGCCGTTGATTTATTAATAATAATTCGAAACTGTTTATACATTATAGCTAATAAAGATATATTGCCCTAATTGCCTCTAGGGCATACATCATGTCTAACAAATTGGACATCAAAATCAAACACTAGCATCACTTTTTCTGGACCTTCTTGATATGTTTAACATGAAGGGATGCTCGGTTGCGTCGGGCTGCAATTTTCTATTCTCCATCACATCCCACTCGCAGCCATTTTGGAAGCATTCTCTTCTAGTTTCGATGATAGATAGATGCGAGCAACTTAGGGCCTAGATTTACACCTCCAACCCATCCATTTTCTACTCCCAAACAGCCTATAATGGCACTTTTTGGCAAGGACAACATCTGTATTTCAAAGTGGCAGTGGACAAAATAGTTTGGGAAGTTTGCGAATGACAAAACTACACCGCGAGATCCTTTTGCAACAGCTTCTACGTCACGCCTGGATGGCCCGAATGCTTACAAGACTTTAACATCGCTTGGAGGTCCTATTTACTACTGAGAATCAGATTCTTTGATTGGTTAGTCTTCCATGGTCGGCTAGCAACGAGGTCCTTTCTTCTCTCACAAGGTTACATTACGATCGACGATGCAACTTGCCCATTTTGCAACGAACCAGAATCTCTTGATCATGCATTATTACATGGTCATAATAGTACCCGTGTTTGGCATGAATTTTTGAGATGGTTAGGTTTCCCAATCCCTATCCCATGCACTTGTTCAAGTTTTTTAGAGATTTGACTGTGTTGCTTTTGGCTTGGCTTGTATCGAAACTTCGGTACTTCTTTATGGTTCATCATATCATGGCTCCTTTGGAAACAGCGAAACAAACTAGAGTTCGAGGGTACTATTGGATCGGAGGACATCTTCAAAAAGAGCATTTACTTATGTTGATTTACTTTCCATATACGCTTTCCTTTACAACCTCGGATATTTTTGTGAACTCGAGATTTTTTGCTTTGTAACTAGACTCTATTTGTACTTTGTTCTCATCTTGAGAATTGGAACCATTATTTTAATAAAAAAGGGGCGGGAGTTTTGTAAGCAAGCGAGGAAACCAACCTAGTTGGGGATCTTGCTCCGAAATTTTCTCCCATCTCAACCTTTTAGCTTTCGAAGAAATACATTATCTCTTTGGAGGTTTTAAAAAAAATTGGTTAATTACCTACCCAACATTAAAATCTTTTCTTATAAAAAAGTGTCAAATTACAATAGTATAAAATATTTAAATTTGCATTTATATACTTTTTTTAGGAAACATTTATATACTAAACATTAAAACAAATAGAGCATAAAAAACACGAGCACTATTAAAAAAAAGTAGTTGAATCGTAAAAAGAGAAAAGTGAGAGAGGTCGGTAGACTCGGTACCCCCTTCATATTCATTATGATAAGAGTTGTTGGTCTTTTAAGTCATTTATTTGATAACTGGATGAGGATTGATGTTAATTTCAATCATTCATTAAGTTTTAATAGTTGATATTAAATTTTTTTTGTTTGTAAAATTTACAATGAAATTAAATGTCAATTATTAAAACTAAATGAGTTATTAAGATTGGTTGAAATTTACACTAAAAAATTTTTTCATATAAAAAATATTATATGTTTCTACCTCTTTTGAAAATAAAATTTAATCGTAAGGAGGAAGGACATGCTCGTTTTTCTTCCTCCTCTCTTGTTGGTTTTTTTTGTATATTTTTTCTATTTTTCTAATTTTAATGTTTACGGGAACGATATGTATTTGATATCTATATTGAGTTATCATTACCCAATCCTCATTTTCAATTATGGACTTATGATAGGTTGGCCACGCCTGCAACTAACAACAAAAATTTCAAGATATATTTTTATTTTGTTAGCGATCATGTTCGCTCAAAAGAATTGGTTTTTCATTAGATAGTACAAGTAAACTAGATTGTTAATTTTTTTTTGGTAAATACATCAAGATCCCTTGAATATGATAACTTTTGTTAGATGTCACCCTAACTTTTCAAAAGTTTCATTTAATCCCTTGTATTTGTCAAAAGAATGCACAAGTTTGCCCCCCACAACCTCATGTATCAAATTATGGTTGGTTTGACTTTATAAAATATATACATTTTCTTATTTTTTTCGTTCTAACTATAAGTTGACACGTAGTATATTGGAGATAAAATTAGGATCGGCCTTACAAATTATACGGTCTCTAAGTCAAATTGTATATTTTAAGCTTATGGAGCCCTAAACCAAATTGCATATTAAAGAATTAATATTTATGAGGCTTGAACCAACATAAATGCAAATTTATTTTTTTTATAATATTTTGGGAGCCCTCGGTGACTGCATAGTTCGCTTCTACACTATGTCTGGTTTCTGGATAAACTTGTGTGCATTTACCTAGTTTAGGTGGATAAATGAACTTTTAAAAGTTTACGATAACAGTTGACTGCAAAAGTTCCCAAGTTTGTGGGGTTTTAGATGCATTTGACCTATTCTTTATACCAAACTCTTGTCCAAGTCATAGTTTCATAAATTAGTTGTGGTATAAATAGATTGCTTCTTGATTCATTGAAGACTTAAGTTGAGAGGGAATGTAAAGAAAGTAACATGTAATTATATTTTATTAGTGTATGCCTTTAAATAGCGTCTCCCACGAGGTTTTGTAGTTAGCAAGGAATTTTAGTTTCTTCTTTGATATATTAGTAATGCACCTTAGTATCACCATTGAGATATGTAATAATCATAATTCATATACAAAGACCATTCATATTCTTGTTTAAAGATTGAGATTTGCACTTCACTACCAAAATTACAATATATAGAACACTATAAATTGACTAAATAATGTCTGAACTTGACCAAATTTCATATGTACTCTACCACAGTTAACCCAAGAAATACATGTCCATTAAAATCAAGTATCACGACCATAATAATATCAACAGACACAACTACAAAATACCAATTGCCATGATCCTATCATAGCAATAGTCACAACCACTTACCACTAAATATCCGATGTGGTGATTCAAAACTAAAAATTAGAGGTGTCTGGTTTTTTGCAAAATTGCTTTTAATAAGGTTTACTTTTGTCAATTCCAATTAAAAAAACACTCCACTTAAAAAACAAGGTAAAATTACAATAGGGGCATGATAGTTTTGGTAGTTGTAGGATAAAAAGTTACAAAAAAAGAAAAAGCAAATTGACATGATTGATAAGAGAGTATAGAACATAGAATAAAACATTTAAGAACTTGGATATGTTCAAAGAAAAGATGAATAAGAAGCCAAAAAAGGAAAGAGAAGGTAATATTGATAATAAAATTGAAGTGAAGTTGTTAGATAAGATAATCAGCAGCCAAAAGAGGAAAGTGTTCAGTTTTCACGAGCCATATTCAATAATTATGGAGGCATGCTGACACGGCGCTTATATAATTTAAATATATTTTCAACCGCTTCAACTAATTTGACTTGTACAAGTGAGTCTTAAATTCATCAATTTTTCTCATAAACGTCAAATCACAGGTTCTAGTTGGAGAAAGAAATTTTGGAAAATAACATACTTGAAAATTCAAATGAGCCAAAGTTGATATGTCGCAATACGATGCAATCTTTTTTTAAGAAAAAAGATCGAAAAAGAATTGCTAGTCTCGCACATCCCAACTAGGTTGGCACCTGCGATAACTAGCTACTAAAAAAGCTAAAAATATATTAAATTAGATCATGATCTCAAGGTGAGATAAAAGGAAATCAACTACAAAAGTAACATGCCCGGGTTTATTAGAATATCCGAACTAGAAAAGCTAACAATCCTGCCTTTACATGAAAATTGAAAACCACGAAAAACAAAAGCTAGAAAGGAATACATCTTCACTTGATAACTATCCTTCGAAGACGAACTTGTTGTGCCTTTTCCAAAGAGACTAGTTTATAGTAAACCAAAGACTTGTACCAAAATTTTGGCTAATGCTAGGTTTGAAGAAAGATTGTCATTGAGCCAGAAACTAAAAAGTGGATTTGACAAAGTGAACCACATGTTTAGCCACTTGAGGTCTGACATCAAGTATCATAACTATGCTTGCAAAACATCATAACATGTCCAATGTATACCGAGTTAGGACAAAGAGGGCAACTGTCATTGCTCATTGACCCACAGCCTCGCTGATATAAGAAAACTTTCGTTGGCAAATATCGATAATGGAAGAGTAGCCAATCGAAGAATTTTAGTTTTTGTTGCAAAAAGGTATCCCAACTCACGTGAAATTGGCAACCAGGGGAGTCCAAGGATGAGTAAGGTAATAACCCGTGCAAAAACTTCTATTCGAATAATTATTGTTCTTCGAGAGAACCCATGAGAGGTTATCCATGCAATTTGGAAAAGCTAAGTGTGGCTGTAATTAGCAAGATACACTCGATTGTCCATAGATTAGTGAGACATCCCAGGGCAGAAAAATCGCGGGATGAGAGGCTTGAATCCATGAGCATAGATGTGCACAATGTTCTCTAGCTGTAATGTGTAATCTACGTTACTAAAAAGGCCTATTGAACGGGTCTGAAACATATATAAAGTTGTAGGCCTGCTCCACAATTGCTATTTTCTTATTGCATGCTTGAAAAAATTAAGGAAATAAACATTGTAAAGAGACATTCATTGTCTAATTGTCATGCTAAAAGGAAGTGTTGCTGTCATTTCCAACTATAACACGTGTTTTGGATGTAAAAATAAATCTGAAAAGCAATGTTTCTATGGTATGAGTTAACCACACCAACCCATATCGGCAAAAGCCTTGATTGTTCACAATTTATTATATCAAAATAAGTAGTGAAGTCCAGCCTATGTGCGTAAAAAATAAACCACAACGAGTCATGGTCATATGTTCTCAATTTTCAAAGCCATTTCAACAAAAGGTTGCAATTTATTAATTTGAAATCCCATATGAATAACCCACCCAAATGCTTTGGAAGGTTTATGACATCCCAACTTACTCTTCTTATACCCCCTCATTCTGAATCATCACGCCATAAAAATTTACGCATCATATGAACTAACTTTCCATTTACCAATTATGGCATCTTAAAGAGAGATAATAAATAAATGGGTAAAGAAGAAAGTACTGATTTTATAAGGACAGCTCAACCCACACATACGATAGGTATCTCCTCTTCCAATTAGTAATACGCGACTTGAAATTGATGATTAGCTTATCTCAGCTAGATACATTTTAACATTTTGCGGCTAAAGGAACCCCCAAATATTTGACTGGTAAATCTTCCCGATGACAGCACAATAGAGTGGCACATTATTGAACCAGATTATCATCTGCATTTATTCCATTGAGAGAACTTTTATGATAATTGAATTTTATCTCAGAAAATAGCTCAAAGCATTTCAAAACACAAATCAGATTTGGAATGACACTTACATTTGCTGGAAGGAAACAAAGGATGTCGTTCGTGAACTATAAAAGTGATAGGTCGGGTAATTCATCATCCAATTGAAAACTAGGTAAATTACCTTCCCAAATGCTAGTATCAAACAATTGTTTCAGCCCTCAACTACCAAGACAAAGATAAACAGAGAAAGTGGGTCTCCTTGCTCAACCTTCCTTTGAAGCTTAATTAATTGATTGGGGGAACCATTGACAATACAGAAGTCGATCAATTCCATCTACAACTCGGGGTACATGTGATTCATTTGTCATCAAAATTCATCCTATTGAGAGTCCTATCAATGAAGCACCATGAAATGATATCAAAATCTTTCTAAATTTCTGATTTAAAAGCTAAGCAAGATTAAATGTATAATTGTGTTGAGTGGATAGCTTCTGAAGCAAGGAACAAGTAATCATGGATACTTCTGCCTTTAATAAAAGCAAATTAATTTCCTGAAATTAAAGATGATAGAATCGATTGGAGGCGAATAACAAGAATTATTACTACAATCTTGTAAAATTCTACAAATCAAAGCAATTGACCTAAAATTTGCGATCGTATAAGATCCTAGCACTTTCAGAACCAAGACTATGAAGGATGTCTTGATTGAGTGTGGAAAAAATGAGGAGGTGTGAAATCTATTCGGAAGATGCATGATTTTAGATTTTATGACGATCCAAAACCTCTTATAAAAGAAAAAAAAATTTAAACCATCAGGCTTGGGAGCTTTATTGTCACCACATGCTGAAATAGCAGTGAAAACCTTCGCTTCACTAAAAGAGGCCGTGAGCAATGCATTATCAACCTCGATGAATGATTCAAAGTCAAGATTATCCAACGTGTAAGGGATCTCAATTATGGTCGTGAATAAATTTTCCGTATAAAGCTTGATGACCTAGTTAATTAAAATTAGATTTGCGACCAATGTCTCACCTACCTCTAATTGTGAGATTCTGTTGTTCGTGTAACGAACTTAAACTGTTTTGTAAAAATAAGATGTGTTGTTGTAACCTAATAGAGACCATTTAACCCTCGATTATTGATGCTTAATTTTTTCAAAACACTAGCAATACTAGAAAGAGCTGACTTGGCTGAATGAAGTTGCGATTCCGTATCAACAAATGACGGTCGTAGAGCAGACCTAGACGTGAAAGAAAGGATCATAGCCTCTTGTGTTTTGATTTTTTTCTCCAATTGCCCAAAATTCAGATTGTGCCAAGGTGTAATTTATATTCTTAATTGCAGTAACTTGAAAGTGAGATCTTTCGATGCATTAGCTGAATAAATGTCATTCCATTTTTGCTGAATTAATGGTAAAAATTCTAA
The DNA here is from genome assembly GCA_949673415.1 of Euphorbia schlechtendalii. Classification (NCBI taxonomy): domain Eukaryota; kingdom Viridiplantae; phylum Streptophyta; class Magnoliopsida; order Malpighiales; family Euphorbiaceae; genus Euphorbia; species Euphorbia schlechtendalii. The sequence goes on along the minus strand of CATIWQ010406771.1, from coordinate 16,478 downwards.
GTGATCCGAAGAATAGTTGAGAAAGCGGAATTGCTTTGGTTTGAAACTATTCATATTGTGGTATTAAATACAATCGGTAAATGGTCTGATAATGTTTAATGAATTGTGGTGATTAATAGGGAAGGCTACAAATCTAGAATACCCCACTTTGTTAAAACCTTGTCAATTCGTGAAAAAGACATATCATGTGCCATGTGTAATCGTGGTCACTCAAAGGGATATGGCAAAGGTCACGTTCATTGATAATCTCATGAAAACACACCATCGAAGGAGAGAAGCATCTATTTGTTCATTTTGAAGCATTAAGTATTTCGTTGAAATCAACACAGACAATAAGAAGGGGGTAATGTTGAATAATCGAGGCCAGGTGAATCCATAGTTGATTCTTCTCTGTGGTATCAGTTGGTGCGTAAATTGCTACAACGTGGAAATCCATTATAAGAGTCAAGAAGTGCATAATAATCCATCGGTGTGATGAAGATACGATTGTACCTGAGATAATAGCTGAGTCCAAGAGTAAATAACCCCACCTGATAACCCTTGTGATGGTAGGCAGTTGTAATGAAAATTATTATGACTCAAAATCCATCTAATTGAAAAATCCAAGACACAAGCAACCTTTGTGTTAAAAAGCACCACAAACTGCATAGTAAACTTTCTAATTTGCGAACGAATAAAACTAAGCTTGGCCAAGGTTTTCGTTCCTCCACAATAAGATAAAAAGGATAAAGACAAATGGAAAAGATTGATAACCTTGACGGAAGCCTGCAACATACCAATTTGATCTAGATTTCAAGATATCTAAAATCCTCACCCTTTGTGTTTTACGAAACAGACCTAGTTTTTCACTAGTGAAGATGACACAAAAATTGCTGTTTAGCTCTGCATTTGGATTCTCTTGTTGGCTAGACAAGATGATATAATTAATGTTAAGAATATCAAACCTTGAGGAACTCGAGCTAGGATCTGATCGAAGAGGGGTGTTTTGTGGTGGTATATTCGCTACATAGCGTGGCTGAGAGTCTTACAACTGAGGTTAGTCAATTCTTAATAATTCTACATTAGTTAACCCTTTAAGAATCTCTATTAGATTGTCCAAAGGTGTCAAGTTAGCTTCATTAACATGAGAAATACGAATCACGCTACTGCTATCCTAATTCAAATCAAGATGCGATGGTGAGATGTTTGAGACAACCGAGATAGTCATGCTATTTCCATTGGGGATGTGTAAAGGATGTCGTTTTGGGACTATAGCGTTGATAATCTAAGGGGAGGAGATGTAATAAAATTCAACAAGCTTACCTGAAGATGCTAATACATCATTAGAATCATGCATAACAATAGTAGGTTATTGCGTGGGTGGTGAAGGAGGCCTACTGTCGAAGCTTTCCGCATTTGATTTTTCAAATTTTTTGGAATCACAATCCATAGATAAAAGAGCTGAGTGCCACAGAGTCAAAGACATTGAAGTTTTAGCATGTTACTGCTTATCGAATGCTGATTTAAATCGTGATTAAATCACTGTTGAAGACCACATTTAATTTCTGATTTGTTAGGCCAAGTGGAATGGAGAGAAGGTAAGAGATAACGTTAAAATGACTAGGCTTAACAAAGTCAAAATCAAACTTCACCAATTTTCCAAAATAAGTACATAATTTCCTCAATAATTTTACTGATTTAATGGATGGTGGGATCCTAGAGAAGTTCGCATACATCAAACACTTGGTTAGAATAAAGTTAGGGTCGAATGGGCTAACCGAGATAAAAAATATGTCTTGTAACCCATCAAAACAATATTAATCTCCAAATGTGCTATATATTTAACGGCATAATTTAGCTTCAAAAGAAAATTGAATAAGTCAATAATTAGAGCAAGAATCATTATCATAGCCATACAGGATGTATTCCCTAGAAGCAATTAGAGAAATATATCTTAATTAGTTATAATGTACAAACAGTATCAGATTATTATTAATAATAATAAAGGCATCTTTATTATTTTCAATGTTTTTTTATATTATGTATCTCGCTGGTATCATATATATGTGTTATTATTTATGTACATTGACAAGACAAAGTCTATGACTACTTCATAGCGTGAAAGTGCGAGGACATAGTGAGAGCTATGTGGTGTGAGAACTACACACTCATGTTACTATGAATAGTCTAAATATCCCTAGTCATAGTTTCATTAAGACTGGAAATCAATGAAGCAGATAGACTAGCATGTGTAGGCTTACTCCTTGGATTAGATCTAAGCAGGCGATCTCACAAACTGAAGGTGGTATCTTGATTTAACATAACAATGTATTTGGGTAATATATTGGAGACCATCATAAGACAGACAATCGGAAACAACTATATCCATGAGTTGGTGTCTATGTCTTATTGTAGTAGAAGTACAAGTATCCTCAAACCTAAGATATTGGTTACCTTGTGTAGGAGTTGCTATACTTTGGGTCATACTCATTCATACCCTGGAGATCAGGATGATACGGGTGATTACGGGTATAGTGATGATCACATGTTGGTAAGCTGAGTAGTCAAGATGGGATCCATCAATCCTGATATAGTGATATAATGGGAAATATGCCTTAAGGCCTCTTGTTGAAGAAACACTCATAAACCTCTAATCAGAGTATAACATTGATAGAACGAGTTTCTCGTCAATCTTAATACAATATGGCTAATGGTGTTCTTTGTGAACAAGTCTAACTCAAGGATAGCTATGGCTATCACATGAGCTAACACTTAATCGGAGCTCAATAAACTGGTTGGTACTATGAATAACCTTGACATGGAGGCCCCACCTTGAACAACCCATGTTCGTTGGGGTCCACTCGCAACAGGAAAAATTCCCTTGCTCCGCTCCATGAAATTTTTCCCAAATTCTCCTTTAATTCTTTTAATTATCAATCTGGTCCTACCAATTAATAATTCATCCAATGAATTTGGCAACCTTAATATTCTAGGCAGAGACTCAGTCTATAGGTTCTTTACTTAGTTTTGTAAAAACCCAAAGTGTTTGAACTCACAGGATCCCGAAGCATAGAGCTACTAGAGGTTAACCTAAACATGGCTTCTTATCCGAGAACCTGTAGGCTCAGTGTTGTAGATCTATATGGAACCCGATAACTCTAAATGATTAAATAAGCTTTCTAGCAAGGCATATGATCCCCCGATACTCAGAACATCACGTGCCTGTGACTTGATCTGGTTCTATAATAGTAACTAATACAATACACTACTTTCATCAGGTTAAGTTCCATCCAAGTGTCAACTCATGTAATAGCCATGTAATAGCCATGGCTATCCTAGAATTAGACTAGTTCACGAAGAACACCACTCGCTAAAATGTATCAAGATTGATTAGAAACCCGTTTTATTAATCTCATACTCTGATAAGAGATTCATGAGTTTGTCTCTTCAACAAGAGGCCTTAAGGTACATCTCCCATTATATCACTATATCAAGAGCGATGTATCCCATCTTGACTACTCGGCTTACCAACATGTGATCATCAGTATACCCATAATCACCCGTATCATCCTGATCACCAGGGTATGAATAAGTATGACCCAAAGTATAGCAACTTCTACATAAGGTAATCAGTATCTCAGGTCTGAGGGTACTTGTACTGCTACTACAATAAGACATGACACCAACACATGGATATAGTTTTTTCCGAGTGTCTATCTTATGGCGCTCTCCAATGTATTACCCGAATACATTTATGTGTTAACTCAAGGTACCACCTTCATCTTGTGAGATCAGCTTCTTAGATATAAACAAAGGAGTAAGTCTACACATGCTAGTCTATCCGCTTCATTGATGTGCAGACTCAATGAAACTATAACTATTCATATTTAGTTTATTCATAGTAATACGTATGTGTAATTCTCACACACTCATAAACCTCTAATTAGAGTATAAGATAGATAGAACAGGTTTCTAGTCAATTTTGATACATTATGGTTAGTGGTGTTTTTCGTGAACAAGTATAATTCCAAAATAGCTATGGCTATTACATGAGCTGACACATAATTCGAGCTCAATAAATTGGATGATACTTAACTTGGTGGAAGGAGTGTATTGTACTGGTTGCTATTGCAGAATTAGATCAAGTCACAAGCATGTGACGTTCCGAGTATCGGGGATCATACGCCTTTGCTAGAAATCCCATTTGATCATCTAGATTTATCAGGTTCCATATCGGTCTGGAATTTTGAGTCTAAAGAATCCTGGATGGGAAGCTAAGTTTAGGTTAATATCTAGCGGCTCTATACTTCGGGATCCTATGAGATTACATACTTTGGATCTTTAGCGGACTAAGTAAAGAACTTATAGACTATGTCTATATCGAGAATATTAAGGATGCTAAAATTGTTTAATAAATTATTAATTAGTTAGACCAAAAAATAATTAAAGGGATTAAAGGAGAATTTTAGAAAAAACTGCGCGGAGCGGAGGAAGGGATTTTTCCCTTTGCTAGTGGGCCTTGCGAACATGGTTTGTTCGTGGGTGGGGCCTGCGCGGCTGCCCTACAAGCAAAATTTGCTCGCAAGCCACTAGCGTGCACTAGCGCTAGGCTAGTACACACTAGCGGGCAGTAGACCTGCAAGAGTTGCCTTTGATAGTGCTTGCACGGGCCTATTATGCAGGCTTGCTAATAGCCTGTAAGCCACCACATAGCCCGCATAGGCTGGCTGTGTGCACGGGTCAGCTTGCACGAAGCTGGAGCTTCGCACATCAACCAAGTTATGGGATGGGGATTTATTGGAACATTAGGGGAGCAATGTGCTCCCCTCCCATTATATATAATGGTTCCCCCTCTCCTTTGCAAAGGACTTCAGCTCACACTTCCTTCTGAGTTTCTCGAATGTCGTGTAAATTCTTTGGAAGGCTTATTCAATTTTGAAGAGAGTCTTCTTAGTTAATATTTTCGAGTTGGTCTTTGAGAGGTCTAGCAACTGGTGTTTACCAATGGGTTCTTCCTCAACAAAGGTTTAGTCGGTGAAGATCTGTGTGGATCAATAATAGAGGTTGTCCTAGATTTGAGGTTAGTTATACGGGAGCACGGCACCAAAGGAAGGCACACATTAACTGGTAATACCCTCAACTTGCATGCTAGGTCAAGGGCATATAAGGAATGTTTCAACTTAGATTATATCAATCATGGCATTGCTTAGGAGATCTATTAGGGTTAAATTTAAGTTTTGAAATTCTGCCTTACAAGTTTGCATCTTCAATTACTTTCTTAATTAACCAGCATGAAGACCAATGATTTGAGTGGTGTGATAGCACATCAGCCTTGGTGGGAATATTTGAATCCACTTCTACGTAAGATCTCGAGTCCCTAGTAGCATCGCAAGACTTCCTTATTACTTTACTTGGATGGCGCAGTTTCTTCAGGGGTAATGATGAGATGCTAGACTTTGGTGCCTATCTAGTCTAAATGATCTTAGTCAAATGTTGCCAATCAATATTGAATTCAGCCTAAAGATAGCTTCATGTAAGGGTAAGGAGGCATCTGGGGTTAGAAATCCAAAATTAAGATTTTTCATGTTTCACATTCTGGTGACAAAGATTGAACCGTGTACCCCATAGTTCCCAAAGATCAATCTCATAACATTGGAATCACAATAGGCATTAGGCAGGTTTTCAAAGTAAATTCTCACATCTTTACTTGTTGATGGTATTCGGTTTGAGGGTGGATGTGAGTCCTTCGAACGAAAGTCGCGGTAACCACGGTGATGATCTATATGAATAACCACAAGGTTGTGCCTGGAGAGGGACAAGCGATGTTTATCTAACTCTCTCAATATAGATTGCACTTGGAGAGGGACAATCGTCCTTCTACCTATCTCTCTCTTGGTTTCAACGCGCTTAGAGAGGGACAAGCTTTCTTCTACCTAACTCTCTCAAGGTGTGGGTGATCCAAGTGAGGGCAAGGTGATTTCTACTTAACTCTCAAGGGTGTGCTAAGGGAGGGAGGACGGGGTGACTTCTAGCTAACTCTCCAAAATAAATGGATCATCATATGAAATGAGAACGTACCATAGAATAAGCAATAGGTATACCAAGGTTGTTAACCATCGAAAACCACCATAAACAACATAGGTGATTCAGGCGGAGATATTATGTTATTGGGGTTAGGTTGATGCAATGGAGGATGGTGGTAACTAGGTCAGGCAAAAGTTAAATAGTGGTGGCAAATCATGAGTCAATCAGTAAGAAGAAAATTGCACCAGTAGGGTTTTGTGTGATCGAGTTTAAAGGTGAAACTAGAATATTGAGCAAAGGATGGTGGAAGTAGACGAGGAGGGTAGGAGTTTCAAAGGCAGTAGTGGCCTGATTAGAGATCGATCATGCGGCTGGCATCACATCGGCGACTAGGGTTTCCGGATAATAAATAAATATATTCTTACTTTGCTTTATGTGCTTTCTTACAATGGCAATCTGTTGCACTTTTATCAAGTTCAAGGGATAATAAAAATAAGTGAGAGTTCAGCGGTCAGTAAGCAAAACTTATCAAGTTAAGGCTATGTCTTAAAATGAAATCATAAGAATATTCATGATAACCATTATCATATTTGGAGCAAGAAGGTGTGGTCCTGGGTTCATAAATCACAACCTGTTTGATAAAAAAATAGTTCTATATCTAACATATTAATTGTAGGTTTATGCATTATCTTACAAATCAACCGCACAAAAAAGCCATACAATTAGGAAGTAATAGTAACATTTAAGCATAATTCATGATGTATTTCAATTCATGACAACGTAGATTGAGTACGTATGAGAACGCTCATATTCGGATCTTCTTAAATACATTTGTAGAGAAAGGCAATAACAATAAAACTCAGATTAAGATTATCTCCGTAAAATTATTTGTTGTGTTATAGTGATGGCAGAGCATAACAGGGGAGTGTCAAATACTTGAGAACCAATGGGCATTGGACTCCAAATTTTCCGTGAAAATCAGCAGAAATTCCTACCTGTCTAGAAAGAATATAAAAATTAAGAAACCCTTGTAACTGAAAAGAAATGCAATTCATTTCAAATTATAAATTTATAAATATTATAAGTATATAAAACGAATTGAATTCTTTCTGAAATTTTTATAGCTGCACAAGATTGAAATGCTGAATAAATCATTACTAGTCCAAGATTGTGGTTTAGATCTTCAAAATTTATTACTTAATTTGACAATTAAAAGTGCAGGGTTCAAAGTAAATTGATGCAAAAGCGGAATGTACATAATCTTATGTCGTTGGCATTTTGTACCTTCTCAATTCACATGTGCTGTCCTCTTTCTTTTCTGTCTTGTAATTTATAATGCATGGTCTACAATTTTTTTGTTTTGTTTTTAAAGGAAAAATACAAATAGGTTTACAGCTTTTATCATGCATACAATGAACCAAAGTAAACCGAATTTTCATATTTCAAGGAAATTAATTTGATTGTTAATATTTAATACTTTGAATGTTGCAAAAAATCATACTTGAACAGTTACATGCATGAACAAGTACGGCTGAAGTGTATGTATACACACACGCGTATATATACATATAAATTAAAAAGTCGATGCAAAAGCGCAAGAGTGAGTATCCCAACTAGGTTGGTATACACAACACAAGCGACACAACATAGTTAAAAAAATTTATTAAATGAAATCCACAAGAAGTAGATCAAAAGATAAAAGTGGAACTCAATTGAGTTTCATCAGTTCAGTTACAATGTAATAAGTGGTGGGGCAAAGACTCCTGGTGGGGTAGGGCTCCCTGGTCGGCGATTGTCAAATGAAAAAATCAGTAATTTTATATTGACACCAGTTTTTTGACACCCATTGATATCATAAAATCTCCACCTTCCATCTTGTTTTCATCTTATGGTGGAAATCTAACTATCCAAAGATGAATGGTGGAGATTGGAAAGTGTAAACGGATGTTTATCAAGTTGGTGTCAATATAAAATTGCAGTAAAAAAATAGTCCAATAAATTATTAATGTTATGCAATTTGTTTAGAAAATGTCCGAAATCAGTTATAATTTAATCGTCAAATAGTAACGAATTTTATAACATTCGAAATTTAATATTATTGTAATTTTATTATGAGTTGATTAAGGTAAAAATGATTTGAAATGGAAAAAATATAAAAACATTAATTAGGTATACATAAGCAAAAATATTTTTAAAGAATGTAATTAAGAAATAAATAAATGTATCACAACTCAGAATGAAAATAGTTAAAATTAAAACATCACAAATTAAATTCTTATTTAAGTTTCAAGTATATTATTTTTATACTTTCCTTTTTCATTTCATCTCCTATCTTAAGTTTTGTAAAATTTCATCAATAGAGTGTGAGGTTGTAAAACACCTATGTATGGAACCTCCGATAATTTGGGTGGAGCTTTAGCCCAGCCCCAACCCCGCCCCCCTCCCCCGCACCACCCTTGAATGTAATAAAATATTTGGACTAACAATGATATTTGAAACCATACAACTGACCCAACACCTCTTACAATTAAATAAATACCAACACAATGTAAACTTGGAATGAAAGGGTCATCTCTAGATTGTTGTCCATCGAAGATCAATTTGCTTATACTTGTTCATATATAAGCTCCACGCACTGACAAACCATAGAGAGATTGGGAACTCATGACAAATCCCTTCTTTGAAATAGGAGTGCCATTGCAACAAAAAGTGATACGAAGATGATGGCAATGTCAAATAGATGCCCAGCCAACGGAAGATACTCCACCAAATGACACGATTTTTCGGGTAGAACATAAATATGTGATCAAAGTTCTTCGAGTCAGAACACGTGTTGCAAAGATCATCAAGAACCGCATGACAACCTCTTCTAAAGAGAAATGAGCAAGTTGACAACCTACCATGTAATAGGAGCCATCCAAAAAAAAATACCTTAAGTGTTAGACATGCTTCCCAAATCAACATAAAATTAATTGGTGTACTAGACCAGTTCACTGTTTTGATAGCATCCGTGACAACATGAAAATACTGAATACGACTTATGCTGCCCAATTTCCCATACAGATTTGTCCGCATTCCCATCGAACAATGGCAACAATGATTAACATTTTGATTAGAGGATAATGATGGGCTTGACTCCATAATCAAGTTGCGTAAGCGACCACACCTTTGCTGATATAAATCCTTGAATCTATATATCTAAGATATTAAAGTAATTAATATAAAGTGAATATAATAGATGATGATAAAATAAAATTTTTTAAGGAGAAATGAATTATTACCCTCCTCAACTTGACTCTAAAAAAGTTAGATGTCACCCTCAACTTTCAAAAAGATTAGTTACTCCCCTTTACTTGGCAAAAATGCATCTGTTTGCTCCCTCAATGTCACTTGTCAACTTCTGGTAAGAGAGAGAAAAATCAGAAAAATGACATATTTGAAAAGTCAAACCAACCAGATTCTAGCATGTGATGTTGAGGGGCAAGGTGGTTCACTTTTACCAAGTTGAAGAGGGTATCTAGTCTTTTCGCAAATTGGAGGTGGCGTCTGACTATTGGAACCAAATTAAGGGAATAATGATGTATTTGACCATATTTCAAAGGTGTCTTATCATGATATATTTAGGTTTTTAATTAATTTGTTTGTTAATGAGATCATATAGCATTTTTCATCGAAACGTATTGAAAATATATATTTCCAATTTAATTTTATAAAAATTATTTTTCTAATTAGTTACTAACTTATACATGTCATCTTCGTTTGATTTAACTATTAGGCTAAACTATTGAAATTTTTGTTGAATATTGATGATACTTTCTTTTTGTTGATCACTTTTTTCTCTGAAATAGTTAAAGAAGTATTAACCAAAATTTTAACATTTTGATGCTGAAAAAGTAAAAGGAAATTGTCAAAAAAATTTGCCAAGCATTCACTTTATCAATTTATAATCTTCGTCTATTGTAAATTAGGAAAAAAATCCTACAAAAAGCATTGATAATCTAAATTGACAATTATATACTAAAATCAAAAAGCTTAATTGAATACTAATTAAAAAAAATCCTGAGAGATTAATTATGTCTGAAAGATTGTGTTTCATTCGCAAAATGACTATAAATAAAATAAAATGAATGAAAATATGTTGTAGATACCTAGTTATTCCACCACCCATGGAATAATTATTTAATTATATAGTTATTACATAAAAGACGTAATAACTATGAATAAATAGAATGGATTGAATATATTTCGCACAATATGATAATTAATGCAACTAGATAATGAGTAACTCATTAAAACTCCACTTATTAGAATTTAAATCTCAATTTAATCAATGTGTTTTTATTATTACCTTTTTTTTATTATTTATTTTTTGAAGCAAGTTAATATTAAGGCATTATTGATTATTTCAACAAAAGTACTTATATACTACTAACATTATTAATAATATGAAATGTTTGATATTTAATTTATAATTTTTCATTTATGATAGTGTATTTAAATAAGGACAAAATATGAAAGAAAGTATAAATATTTTCATTGAAAGTGGAAAAAAATAAATATTAGAAAAAATGGAAACCCATGGAAAGATAAAATAGTTTTTTGAAAAACCCCCAGAAAGACGATGTGTCTAACCGAAAGCTAAAAGGTTGAGACGAGAGAAAATTTGGAGGCAAAGTCCCCAAATAGGTTGGTTTTCCCGCTTGCCTACAAAACTCTCATCCCTCTTTTATTAAAATAAAATTACGGTACTCAAGAAGAGTAACGTGTTAAGTACAAACGCATAAAAGTTTCAGATTTACAATGATATCTGTCACCAATTAGCTAATCGATTGCTTGTTACATTTGAAATCAAACCAACATAGATGGATAGAAGAAAAAAGATGATCTACATCTGGTTGTCTTTCCTCAAATATAAACTTGTTCCTTGAAGTCCAAATTGACCATGCGATAGCTAACCAGAGTGCCGAATCAAATTGCTTTGCACGACCAACTTTGAAGAATGATTGCCATTCAAGGAAAAAGGACTTCGCCGTATTCGGGATTGCATTGTTGAAACCTAGCCATTTGATGGCATCCATCCAAACACGGTAGCTCCTTTCACAAAGTATAATTGCATGATCATTTGTTTCTTGAAATGGATAAAATCGATATCCACTATCAAGAACCGAGGCACAACCTCTATTAAATAAAAGCTGTTTTGTTGGCAGCCTTCCGTGGAAGAAAGTCCATGGCAAGAAATGCATCTTAGGTGGGACACAACAACGCCAAATCTGCAAAAAAATAAAAGTAAAGGCCAATGATTAGTACCATAAAAGCCTGATGTAAAGCTTGATGTTGTGTAAATGGATCCCTCTCCCAACTCCCAAATAAAGCGGTCTGAATGTGGTAAAAATGACTAGTGAATCTATCCATCCGAGACTGAACCAAAGATTAAGTGAGATGAGTTCGCAGTGATAATCCAAGAACGTAATTCAATGCATCTCACCGTCAAATTGGGTCTAAGGTTCCTAGACCAAAACGGCTTCCCAAAACAGTCTGGCTTAAAGACTTCAAAACAGCCCTCTTGGTCTATTGCTGCCTTCCAATTGCATAGTTCAAACAAATCCGAAAAGAATGATAAGAGAGGTTTATTTGCGGTCCAGTTCTCAAACCAAAATGAAGCGGTCAAGCCATTCCCAACCGTAATCCGATTATTATCGCAAAAGAAATCCCAGTATATATCTCGGCAGCAGCAAGATAATATGTTGGACCATATTAGTGACAAAGTGCGTTGATCAAAAGATGCAAACTCATGCCAATTCTGGAATCCATATTGACGAACACAATAAACATACCAAAGTGACGTTTCATCTGGAGATATTAGCTTCCACAACCACTTAAAGAGTAAACTAGCATTATAAGCTTTAAGTTCCGAATGTATAGCCCTCCAAGAGAGAGTGGTAGATTAATCGTATGCCAACTAATTCTACAAATCCCACTTCTATTTTGCATCGCCACGCAATAGAAAATTCCTCATCAAACGATTTAATTTCTCTTCTATTGTGGATGGAATTTTGAGAATTAACATGAGATAAACTGGAAGAGAAGAAAGGACTGATTTGATGAGTACCATTCTTCCCGCATATGATAAGCAATTCCCTTTCCAATTTGCTACTTTACTTAAAAAATTAGTAAGTAGAGGCTCCCAATTTGAGGGCAGCACCTTCTTGAAGGATAGAGGGACTCCTAGATATTTGATTGGGAACTTTTCAATTTGACAACCAAGCTTCGCGGCAAAACGACTCAAGTGGTCATTATCAACATGGATCCCCAACAACTAACTTTTGTGAAAGTTTATGCACAAACCGAAGACTAGTTCGAAACACTTAAGAATATGCATAAAATTCGTGATAACATAATCCTCTGCCTGAAGAAAACAAATAGTGTCATCCATGAATTGTAAAAGTGAAATATCCCGTAAATCATCATTCAATCGAAAACCAAGGAGTAGACCGTGTCCCACACCAACATCTATCAGCTGCTTTAACCCCTCCATCGCCAATATGAAGATGAATGGAGATAAAGGGTCACCTTGCTTAACCCCTCTATGTAGTCGAATAGGATTACACGGCTTTCCATTAACCAAAACGGATGTTGACAATTTCTTGTGACAATTAGAAAGCCACTTAATCCGTTTACTATCAAAGCCCATTGCTAACATCACCGCATCGATATAGGTCCATGATAAGCTATCAAAAGCTTTATGAAAATCCAATTTCAAAACAACACAAAACCACTTTCCCCATGAGTCGAATTGATAATCTTTGAAGCTAAGAATGAAAAATTGTGAATACTTCTTCCCTTGATAAATGCAAATTGATTGTTGGAAATTAATTCCGGAAGAAATGGTTGCAAGCAGCGGGAAAGGAGTTTATTATTCATCTTATAAATTTCGTGAATGAGCGCAATTGGTCGAAAATTTTCCAAGGTTGATGTCCCCGCTATTTTTAAAACCAAAATTGTGAAGGAGGTCTTTAGAGAATTCGGCAAGGTAGCTATTTCGAAGAAATCGCTAAAAATCCCAACTATATCACCTTTTAATTTTGTCCAAAACCGTTTATATAAGTAGAAGTTGAAGCCCTCAAGACTTGGCACTTTGTTTTCAACACATGATGAAATTGCATTCCAAATTTCCGATTTTGAGATGGGGCTGATTAAGTTAGCATTTGTGGAGGATGAGACCTTTGCAAAATTCAATTGACGGAGGGAGAACGGGATAATGCGGGGTGGTTTAAAAAGATCCACATAAAAGGATCGAATGGCGTACAAAATGGTATTCATATCATGACTGAGCTGTCTGTTAACCAACAGTTGTGTAATCCTATTGTTACAGATCCGTGTCGATGCAATATGATGGAAAAAAGTAGTATTTTGATCACCCAATAGAGTCCACTTGATCCTTGATTGTTGATGCCTAATATTTTTGTTAATTCGATGAAGATTAGACAGCTCTGTATGACACTGCATCAGATCAGTAGAGGCAATAGCAGCAGCCCCCTCGGTTGAGCTGTCTGCAACTAAAGAAAGAATTCTACCCTCAAGACTCTTTATTTGTGAGTCCAAATTCCTCAAGTTTGCACTATACCACAGATGGATAGCTGAAGTCAATTTCAGCATTTTGAAGTAGAGGTCCCCGGTTAGAAACTATTCACAAATTTATCTCAAATGTAATTGAAGGAAGGATACAAAATCCAAGTGGTCCCACCAATAATTAAGTGAACGAAATAACACATTACCAGCTGATGCCATGATCCATGAATGAAAGAGAATCAGCAAGTGATCCAATAGAGTTGAATCTATCATAGAGATTGAAGCGTTCGGCCAAAAATTAGAGATTCCGCAAGAAATAAAAACCCTATCAATTCTTGAAAAAGAATACGCATTCGACGAAGTAAAGTCACGCCCATGCAACACTAAGTCTAGGAGTTCCTCTTCATTAACAAAATCTTGGAATTGCATAATCGAATGAGTGAATCTGCCACCCGATCTCTCCGATTCATGGAGAACATCGTTGAAATCACCATAGACAATGAAACGATTTTAACGGTCTGATAAGTGGTAAAAATTCCCTCCACATTTGAAGATGTTCACTTGCTAAAGTGGATCCATAGACCGCGATAACAAACAAGTCTAACAAAGTGGTAGTGAGATGGTATATGCACCACCGATAAGAAGAACTAACCACCGTGACGTTAATTAATGCCGTATTCTAAAAGAAAATCATACCACCCAACATGTCTTGAGCTGGTGAACAATGTATAGTGAAGTCATTATGTCCCCAAAAACTCCTTGCTACCATCTCATGGATTACCTCACATTTAGTTTCCAACAAAATCCAAAACTGAATGTTATATTTACGAACCAGAGACTTAATTAAACCTTGCTTGTCGCAATTTCTAATATCACAATGATAATTCCAACAAACGAAAGAAAAAGAAATTAAATAAAGAGAATCCAAGAGTACCTCAGCAAAGGGATTAATTCCTTGTGCTATCCTCCATGGAAGATAAGATAACATTCTTATGCTTCTTTTTGAAGAGTCCCAACTTCTTGCCAACCATGAACGTGATTACGTTGTCCTCAGGGAGTGGATCCGAGGGTAGTGAATTTAGTATTAATCGGTTCATATTTCCAATATCAAGCCCTGAGGAGTTGGAGCTACTTGCTACATGTTCTGAACTAGTATTTCCTTCATGCAGAAGCTACCCATTAAACTTGTTATCGAATTCATCAAAAGAGCTGTCAGTGATGGGATTTAATTGGTGTGTTCGTACATTCACCGTCTGTAAAGTTTATGAAACAAAGCTGTTGCCTATAGGAGATATCGGGTTGGCTGATGGTGGATTAGAAACAGTAACCAAGGCATGATCATGGTAGTATGCAACAGCTTGTCTCAAGTTGGCCTTGATTGAAACAAGCATATCACCAATTTGAACGTTACCGGGCTGATTTTCCATATCAGTAGGCACCAAGAGTAGGCAAGAAATTACATCCATATGTTCCGGTCTATCAAAATTGAAATCAATCGAAACTAAACTCCCAAAGAAACTAGCGAGCTGTGAGATTAATGAATTAGATAAAGCAGCCGGGGGATTCCAAGAAAATCGACATACATTAAACCTTCATTCGGAACAAAATTAACCAAAAATTCTGTTACATTGTAAACCAAGTCCTAAATAGTCAAGCAATCAGAATCAATAAAACCTAACATAGCATCTGTTGAGTGGAAACATAATACGGCTTGATTACCACCAGATGGCATGGTAAAATCCAATGCAAAGTTCCTATTCTTCACTACTGAGAATAGGCCAGGGATAATATTGATCTCCCTAACTCGAATAAGACACGAGAGATTAATCCAAGATGGAGGGGTAGAAATCGGGACCAATTACAACACTAGTTTGATCAAGGTAAATTGTTTACTACAGCAGCATATGAATGGTGATCCATGGATGCTTCGTGAAATACTTTTGATTTCTTTACCGGTTCTTTAGCAATCTTACGGGATGGAGGAGCAGGTGAATCAATGGGGTTTTGATGATAATATCTAGATTTAAAAGCATGTAGTTTCACGTTTCCAATGTAGACCGAATTCATACGATATAAAACCTCATGCATCGGTAAGCTTCCGTTAATTGTTAAAAAGCCAAAATTGAGATTCCTCTTGTTCCATTTGTGAGTAACATAGATCTTCCCTGAAATCCCATACTTGGAAAAAACCAGCTCCATTGCCTTTGTGCCATGTGAGTTTGGGAAGTTTCCGAAGTAGACCTTATTATGGATCATGGTTAAAGGAATGCTGGGTGAGGAGAAGGATAAGTTATGTGATTGTTGGGGTGGTTGACATGGTGGTGAAAGGAATCCGGCAATGGGCGGTGGCTAGTGGGTGGGTTAGGGTTAGGGTTACGGTTCGGCATCTTTTAGGAAATATTGTAGGGAATTGTCATCGAAAACATAACCACGTCGGCGGAATTATTGGTTAAAATTTTCTCGAGGTCAAATAGAATCTTCTCAAGAACCATTGATAGGGTTTCAAAAAGATTTAATTTTAATCAAATAAAACTTACTTGATAGTTTCTTTAAGAGACGGATGCCATTAAAGCTCACAGGGAGGGAGATTCTCCAACGTCACGTGCACGAACCCCTCTAGATTCGGAACCGGTGCTAGCCGAAATTGATGAAAGCCAACTCAATGAATTTCATTAATTTTTGAAAAAAAATGGACGGCTCACCATTTATATTGTTTTCACGTGTATGTTTATATCTTTATTAAATCAACATACTTTTCTTTATTGTATTAGTTTTATTTAAAATAAAATTAATTGAGCCTTATCCCCTTTTTTTTCAAAGTAGTAAAAATCATGTACACTTCTAATTTGATTTTAATTAACCATTTAACATATATCCAATTAGAATTAGGATTATGTTAGGTTAAG
>CATIWQ010406756.1:0-12453 GCA_949673415.1 Euphorbia schlechtendalii | reverse complement strand
TTTCTTAGTTAATTCATAGTAGTTTGAGTTTATTATTGCATGCATTCTAATGCATAATAAAGCTAGCCAACTTGCATTATGATATAAGCATCTAAAAGCATGGATACAAAGGAGTCGTCTTTCATCTCCTTGTTGTATCAGTAAGGATCAGCACTTCCTCCTCTCGTGTGTCTTTCTCTTCGACATTCTCCTACTACAAAGTAGCTCCATCATGCTTATCTAGGTCAATGAATCCCTAAAACTCATCCAGTTATCCCTAGTGGCAGTCATTCCAGGCACTTTTGTACGACAAAGTGCTAGATCATCATCAGCAAATATAAAAAGTAATTTTTATATAAGGTCATAAAGTGCTACAGAGTTTCAAAATAAAAGAGGCAAATGTACAAGCTATATCATCAAAACAACAAGAATTTCAAGCTACTGTGTCAAGTACTGGTTCATGTCTTCTCCATCATCGCTATTAGCGGCTACCTCCTCCTTATAGTCTTCCTCAGCCCTCTCGCCCTCCTCTTCGTGTGCGAGGCAAGAAGGGGAATATGTGGGCATCCCCTCAAGAAAGAGTAGAGATATGCTCTTACCTCTTCCAAGAGGCTAAATGGAGTCTGTCCTCTGGCTAGGACCGACACCATCACCTCTCTAGTGCTCAAGATGAGTCCTTGGTCTTTGGTGCTCGAAGTGAGTCCCCGATCCATGTGATCTGTCTCTGGTGGGCCTAATGAAGTTAGTATAGATAAGGCCAGCACCATCACCTCTCTAATGCTCAAAATGAGTGCTCGACCCCTGTGCTCTATATCCAGTGGGCCTAACGAAGTCGATCCCATAGATAGGGCCGACACCATCACTGCCATGATGATCGAAGTGAGTCCCCGGTCTTCGATGATCGAAATAAGTCCTCGACCTCTGCTCTCCATCATCAAGCTTCATCATCCAAGCCATCTCGGCCTCAAGCTTGGATAGAGTGTCTCGAGTCGCTACCACCTCAGCCTCAGCCCTCTGGGCTCGATCATGCTCCATGTCCAAAAATACCTACAAGAGGAATCAATAAAATAAAACAACATACATACATGTCAAGTAACTAACCCAAATACATTTATACATAAATACTCATACATCATTGCTATCATGCATAATATTACTTGCATAAATAAATAAATTGAGTGCCAGACTCACCTGGTGCGCACATCCTGTGCCATCATGAGATCCCAGACTGAGAAGAGCCCATCAGTGAGTCTCTCTGACTCAGCAATAGGTATCTGCATAACATATGGCCAAATGTCAGATCAGTCATCTCATTCTAAAGAAGATTGCAAAGGCAGAATTCTATGGCACTCACATGGGTAGCATCAACAGGAAGGAAGCTGAGAGGCATGGTAGGCTCAGATAGGTGAATCAACCCTCTCTCCCCTGGTTTTGTCGTTAACATGAAGGCAGTCTCTATCTCCTGTCTGAGAACTCCCTCTGTCACTCAAGGAGTTGAGATCTCTCTTGCTGGTCCTTTGGTAGACTACAACGATGGGACTCCCCCTCTCTTTCTCTCCTACCTCGCTGGGTCCGACACTCATCAAGGATCACCTCCTCGATGTATCTGGTCTTCTTCTTGAGAGCCTGTGCATGTAACAAGAAGTTTGAAATTCAATTTACTATCATAATATCATAAATGAGGGTAAAGTTAAAGGTGAAGATGTTTACCCTGTGAAAAGGCATCACACCTTGAGATCTGTCAAAAATGTGGGCTCCCTCATCAGATCTCGAGGCTTCCTGACCAGCCTAGTTCATACCAGGAAAAGCTCGACTATCTCCCATAGCAGGGAGACCTCCCTCTGGTCCTATATCCTCATCCCTGACCTTGGGAGGATCATCTACATCATCATCGTCATCTCCTCCGCTCCCATTGCTAGGGGCATCCACGATCACCACATGCATGGGCTCATCCCCGATCCACCACCTTGGGCATGGAGTAAGCAAATAGGCCATAAACTCTTGGTATCACGGTTGATCTAGGGAATCCTCCATCTTCCACCCTCAATAAATAGCATAAGCTCATCAACAGGAAGTAGATTGGGTTAGAATAACTTGGTGGGTACACCTGGCGGAACCCTCCTCCTCGAAACTCGGCTGGTTTACCACCTCTGGATGCGCTCCCCTAAATACAACTCCTGGGTAAAGGGGCACTCGCAAAGAAGATGATAATCGTCTACTTAGCGCCTAACCCTCAAAATATAAGTGTAATTAGGGAGGGAATGCCATCGATCGGTGCAAATCTATAATAAAAAGCCAAGTTAGAATATCGAGTGCGTAAATAAATGATAATAACAAAGCTCTAAAAGAAATAGGTGCATATCCAACTACTGTGAAGACATCAGAGGTACTCCCGATACCATGAATATCTATCTACCCTATCTTTCCATGGAAGTATCCAAAAAGTAAGGAAGTGGGCATCTAGTGGTGCATGCCCTGATACCTGCAGAGGGAGAAAACACGATACTATAATGCCCCTAGCTGTAAATGCATCCTATCAATATAGGGGCAATGTTGAAGAAATGAAATGTAAAGAAGTCTGAAGACTCACCAGGATCCACAAATGTCATGCCTTTAGCTCCTTCATAGGGCATTGGGCACATCAATCAAGTTCTTAGTAGATCTGGCTCAGGATAACCCTGCACCAGTTCCATATTGAGATGGAATCTATATCCTCTAATAATGGCACAATGATGTAGTTCAGCTGACTGTTGGACACTGGAAAGAAAATGGTAGAGAGGAGTACGAGAATGAAGGATTAGACGAACTGAGGCACATCCTCACCATATATCTCATCGAGTCTCCCCCACCGGGCTACAACATCACTAATATACACCCAAGAATGTGGTGATGGTTAGACATCAATCAGTCTCTCGAGTCTTTCAGCCATAGATTGAGAATAGAGAAATTGATCCATGATAGTATCGAAGCATAGGGTTCGCCATGATCACCTAAACCCAATCATAGCCATGATATTAGAGGGAGTAATCATGAGCTCTCCAACTAGAAAGTGAAATGTGTGGGTGGTCATGCTCCACCTCTCAATAAGCACATCGAGGATAATGTGGCTCAATCCCTTCGGAGCCGAAGGGAGAGCATGAATCAATGGCCTAAAAGAAGTGGCATATATCACTGCCACCAACCTATAATCCTGCCTAGGGATGGAATCCTCATAGATCTACCTCCACCACTCTCCGCATAGGCTCACAACACCGATGCCCTCATATGTCTGGGGCTACGGAATTCGTGCCAAATCACGATAAGGTTTTGCATTTACTTGTAGAATTGCATTTAATCTCATGGTAATGTGCGAAGTGTAAAATAAATTAAACATCATGCATTTAAACTAATCCATGCATTCAAATAATTTATTTAGACATATATCTTAGTTAAGTCAAATTTGAACTAACTATAAATTTATTGTTTAGTTAATTTAACTCAAAATAATTAATTAAAAATCTGTCAAAACACTACATCTTAACTCTAGCTCTCAGTTAAAATTGGTTTCTTTTTCAGATAAAAATCAAAAAAATTTCGATTTAGGCTAGTTTAGGTGCCCGTTTAGTGAAAAACCAGGACCAGTCTGGCTAGCCGAAACTGGTTCGGTACCGGCTTGACCCCCCTAACCAGTGGACATTGCAAAGATACGTTGTCCACACCGGTGTAGCGATGGTTCGGTACCAACCTGGATGTCCCAGACTTACCCAGTTGGTATACCAGGACCAGCCCAAAACTAGGTACCAGGCCGGTCCCGAAACGGGGACCATAAAAGTCCATGTTTCAGGTTTTGTGTTTTGCAACCGTATTTCCGTAATTTTTACGAGTCCCCGCATATTTTTGACATTTTTTAGTTTCATGGCATTATTTTTAAAATTAAAATTTCAAATTATCCAACAATTCACACAACCAGAGAAATTAAAACAAAAACGGACGTAATTAACAAGTTTTAGGAATATATAGAGATGAGAAGCATGCCTCTCTGGAGCTGTAACCAAAGCAACCAGCGAGTCAAGGGCATAATCCATAAAGAGATCAGTAGGTTGAAGTTCGAACACCTGTGACATTTAGCAAGTCCATGTGTTGTCAGGTCTCACATCACAATCCCCAATTATCATACTATAAGGACAAAGACCGCAAAGTTTGTTCAGCATCATCGAAATTTAAAGAGATGAAATCTAGAGAGATGAGTTCTGAAAAAGTGAAAAGTGAAAAAGTTAAATCAATTTTCAATTTTCATTCCTTTATATAGAGAATTCTGAAGGAACCCCAAATGTTACTTTGTACCGCTTTTTTCTTCCAACTTCCACATTTCTCCTCATTTTTCAACTACTTTGTTGTCAAGGCATTTCAGGCCAATATACTTTTGTGACCCCCTACCTAGCCTCCTCGGCCCCTCTTTTTGAGCAGCATTCTTAAGCCCGCTCGGTAAAATAAAATCAACCAATTTATCCTCATTTTCCTCTCTTTTTCAATTGCCCTGCCATCCAGGCATTTTGGGCCTATATGCTTTTACGTCCCCGACCAAGCCATGATCAGACCATATTTTTGGACAGTATCTCGCACCTGATTGAAATTGTAACTCCAAAGAATCAATATCTTCCCGACAGCCTCGCAGTATTTTTGGAACAGGCCGAATTTCTTCAACTTAATAAAATTTTATTTTCGTTTTAACTCTTGATTGAAGGGGAAAAATATTTTGTTTCCAAAATGTCAATCAAGGAGTCAAAATGCTCTTATTGCCACTACTAACTTCAAAACAACTCTGTTGCATCTCAGTTTTTCAAACCAACTAAACTTCTCTTGGAAGGCAACTAGGCACTGAAAACCTGGAAGTTAACCTCTTTAACTAGGCACTAAATACCTGGAAGACCAACTCAACCTCTCATGGAAGGCAACTAGGCACTGATAATCTAGAAGTCAACCTTGTCAACTAGGCACTAAAAACCTGGAAGACAAACTTAACCTCTCTTAGAAGATAACTAGGCACCAAAATCCTGGAAGTCATCATCATCAACTGGGCACTAAAAACTTGGAAGACCAACTCAACCTCTCTTGGAAGGTAACTAGGCATTGAAAACCTGAAAGTCAACCTTATCAACTAGGTACTAAAAACCTGGAAGACCAACTCAACCTCTCTTAGAAAGCAACTAGGCATTGAAAACCTGGAAGTCATCTTCGTTAATCAGGCACTAAAAACCTGGAAGATGACTCAACCAACCATAGGAAGAGGAGTAGGAACTAAAAACTTGGAAATCAACCTTGTCATAGTTCTAAGGAATGCAGCGGTCTTCCATGTTTCGAGGTTAACTTTGACAAAGTCATGCCAACCTAAGTATTATTTTTTCCCTTGCTCTTTTCATGTGGTCACTCTAACTTATGTCAGTAGTGATTACACAAGGGATAGCCTATGAGCACGGGATTCTTGGTCCCTCTTATGAAGCAATGCTAAAAAATATTTTCTCTTGCCTCTTTTGTTTCAGTTATTCGCTTTGAAGTTACGAGGTGTTCGAAGGAGATCCTTGGTCTTTTGAAAGTCAAAACCAAGCCGAAATCATCCAAAATCAACCAAGAATCGCCCAAAATAAAAAAAATATAGAAAAACCCAAAAATCCCATTTCTCTAACTATAGCTCGGTCAAACTGGCCTGAACCGGCCCAACATTTCAAACCAGTCCAGGCTAGGTCGAGCCCGGCCCAATACATGGGCGGGTCTCCGGTCTTAACCGGATCAATCATCGACCCTTTCATGGGCTGGTCCCAGATCCGAAATGGTTTGGGTCTACTTTATGCGTATCCAAACCAATCTTGACGGCCCATACGGGAAACCGGGACCGGTTGATTTTAGGCGGGTCCCGGTTTGCCCGAATGGGCCTGTCTCGAGCAGTCTGGATTAGTCTAGGCTGTTTAAATCAGTCCTAACTAACTTGTTGCCCTCTCCAAATTTTTCTACCCTTTTTGCCCTTAACTTTAATTTTTTTATCTCAAAAATACCCCTCATTTCTCACATATTTATAACTTTTACCTACCACTAGAAAAACCAAAAAATTAGAATTTTGAAGGGGAGACTTACCTTTTTGGGAAAATTTCTTTGAGAGAGAAAATTCTAGAGAGAGAAAATAAGGACTTTTTGGCAAAAAATTAGGAAACTTCCACACCTTCATTTTCCAACGCTTTTTTTTGAAACAACCTCTTCCTTTCGGGTTTGAGTTAGAAACTAAAATCTAACTCTCGAGTTTCTTGTTCCTTTCACTAAAAAAACCTTCTTTTCTGCCTTTTTTCTACCGAATCGACTACAAAAAGATTTCGGGATCTCGTTCTTCAATGTTTTTTCCTCTAAAAAATTGACTATAAAAACTTATGGATTCACGTCAGAGGGGTAAGATTTTGAGCTTTTGGAGACCCTTTGGCATGATTTTGTGTTTTATTTTCTGGTGTTTTTGTAGTTTCGGCCTAGTCTATTTATTTTCCTACTCTTTATTACTGTTTTAGGCCCCACACGATGGAAAATCCATTTTTCCCCAATAACCGATCACATTTATGCCATGATTAAATCTTACAATAAAATTGGTAAATAGAGTCTAAAATCAATTATTTTCCGATAAAAGCGCGCGGGGAACCCGAATTCCCCATTTTGTAAATTAATTAGCGCGCGATTAACCCTAATCTAACCTTTTTGCATGACTAATTACATCTTGTTTGGTTAACTAACTATGCCTTGATGCTGTGATATATATCTCGTGCTAGCCTTTGTGGGTGCAGGTAGTCTAAGTTAGAAGCATTTTAGGGTTTTATTTTTTCTTCGGGTATCGCAATTGTAAATAAAATGTATTTGTAGATCATTTGTAATTAGGATCATTTGTATATTACCATCGATTTGTATTATTATTTACCCTACCCCAATTTAGGTTAGAAGCCTCATATTTGCTTTATTTACCGCTTTCTTTAATCTTTTACCAGTTTATTTATCGCTTTCGGCGTGTGTATGTCTAATTCCAATATAAACAAAAAATGATTAGAAAATAAATCGAAATGTCTTAAAGGTGGTTGTTCACTCGTAATTGAAACTAAAATAACGACAAAGTAGGTAACTCATCTGGACCCAAATCTCTTTACTACAACGGTGTGATTTAGACTTAACAGATCTAGGCTGTACCGAATTTCCCGAAAGAGCTTATCTAGGTGGCGACTCCATAACAATGTAGGCGAGAGCTTTAGGCCTTGAGTCTTTCAAAACTTTTCTTTCTCATTTTGTGTTTTCATAAAACCCCCACACCCCATCTCACGGGGCTGGCGTCTCGCGGTGACCGTGCGAGTCCAAAACGTCATCCGCTCATAGAGACTATAGGGTATACCTTCTTTGAACCCCAAGGAGCAAAAAATCCTTGTTTCCAGAAATGCTCAATTCCTAGAGAAGGAGCATATACTTGCGAAAGCTGGTGGGAGAAATCCTGAGTTAGGCACTCAAGAAGATGAAATAACAATCAACTGATTATACCTACACCTGTTACACAAGATAATGTAAGCATGGAATAAGTTAAGCCAGGATCCAATCATCCTCGAGCGATACGGGTTTCTCATCATTGATTATAAACATCTCTTCCTTATGGAAGATGATGAGCCCATGACTTACAAGGTGGTAATGGAATGCTCAGAATTTGACAAATGGTTTGCAGCCATGAGGTTAGAGATGGAAGTCTAGAGCTTGATTGATGCTCCAAGTGGGATTAGGCCCATAGGATGCAATTGGATTTTCAAGAAGAAAATTAATATGGAAGGTAACATAGTTACCTATAAAGCAAGACTGGTTGCAAAAGGTTATAATAAAAAAGAAGGCATTGACTATGATGAAACCTTTTCACCTGTGGTCATGCTGAAGTCTATCAGGATACTCCTTGCTATCGTCGCTCATTATGATTTTGAGATTTGGCAGATGGATGTGAAAACAGCATTCCTTAACGTGAATCTGGATAGAAATGTGTATATGGCACAACCCGAGGGTTTTACATCCAAGGATTGCTCAAAGGTATGCAAGTTATAGAAGTCCATTTATGGACTTAAGCAAGCATCAAGGATTTGGAATATTATGTTTAACGAGACAATCCAAAAAATTGGTTTTGTGCCAAACGCTAATGAGTCTTGTGTATATAAGAAGGTTAGTGGGAGTGCGGTCATTTTCCTTGTACTATATGTCGATGATGTATTATTGATAAGAAACAACATTCCTTTTCTTCAAACAGTTATATCATGGTTGTCAAAGAAGTTATCCATGAAAGACCTTGGAGAAGAAGCTTTTATACTTAGCATAAAGATCTACCGAGATAGATCTAGAAAGCTGCTAAGTCTTTCTCAAAGTACATACATAAGATTAGGTTATGACTAGATATAACTTTGAGTAGTTAAGAAAGAGTTATCTCCCAATATCTCATGGCATTAACCTTTCTAAATCTAACTATCCGAGAACACAAGAGGAGAGCTTGCGCATCAATAGAATACCCTATGCCTCAGCGATAGGATCCATCATGTATGCTATTGTATGCACTCGACTTGACATTTCACATGCATTGAGCATCATGAGTAGATTTCAATCTGACCTATGTTAGAAGCACTAGATGGAGAAGGTGATCTCTCTTTGGAGGGATACACTGACATGAGTTTTCAGTCTGATAGGGATGATTATAAATCCCAATCAAGGTATGCGTTTATGTTAAATGGAGGGGCAATTGTTAGGAAAAGTTTTAAACAGGACATGACTACCGATTCAAACACAAAATTTGAGTATATAGCTGCTTCAGAAGTGGCTAAGCAAGCTGTCTGGCTTAAGGGATTTATTGCTAATCTCAATGCGGTGTCCAACATTGTAAATTCGATAGTGGTCTATTGCAATAATAATGGGGCTATTTCTTAGGCAAAGGAATCATGGTCTCGTCAGAGAAACGGACATGTACTCAAAAAGTACCATCTCATTCAAGAGATAGTAGCTAAGAAAGATATAGATTTAGAATACATCGCAACATATCAGAATCTAGTGGATGGCCTAACTAAGCCATTGAATTGGGTTAAACATGACCAATATGTTAACGAGTATGGCATGAAGCACATTGGTAATCAGCTCTAGTGCAAGTGGGAGATTTTTAGACATGATGTATGCATTAGAGGCAATTAGAGCGATATATCTTAATTTGTTATAATAGACAATCAGTTTTGAATTATTATTAATAATAATTAAGGCATCTTTGTTGCTTATCAGTGTTTTCAATTTATTTATGTCTCTCGTTGGTATCATATATGCATAGTATTATATATATGCGCATTGATAAGATAAAGTCTGTGACTACTTCATAGAGTAAAAGTGCGAGGATATAATGGGAGCTATGTGGTGTGAGAACTGCACATACATGTTACTATGAATAGTCTAATATCCATAGTCATAGTTTCTTTGAGATTGGACATCAATGGAACAGACAAACTAGCATGTGTAGGCTTACTCCTTGGATTAAATCCAAGCAGTTGATCTCACAGGCTTACATGATCTGACACTTAATCCAAGCTCAATAAACTGGATGGTACTTAACCTAATGGAAGGAGTGTATTGTATTGGTTACTCTAATAATCATCTCCCACTTGTACAAAGAAGGAATATCCCCAATGTGCTCCTCGAATTCTCCACCTGTTGCTGTTAAAAACCTCGATGAGGTAGAATAATCGTAAACAATCCTGAAGACCTCAAAATTCTTACTTCTAGCAACAGCATAGAGAATATCAGTAACATCATATTCGCCTTCACCAAAAACCATTAGAGGGTTCCTTTGGAGAAGTTCCTATGTAAAACTTAAGCCCCTAGCAGAAGCCGTAGTGTACATAAGCCATCCACCATAGCCACTTTGGAAAAGAGATCGCAATAAATAGTAAGGAGAGATGAAGATCTACGGTGACAACATAGTTTGGGTTTTAATTTCAGAAATGATAGATGGAAATCAAGTGAGGACTTGAATAACTTGTTTAAGGTTTTTATGGATTTCTGAGGCAAAAGAACGAAGAGAGGGAGAAGAAAGAGAAATTGTGAAAGTGAACAAAGTGAGGGTCAATTTCATTTTGGTTAGTTTTTCATTTTTTATTTTTGTAGTGTTTTAAAAAGTACTAGGTGCTAGTTGGGCAGCCGAAGATGAATCGAGGCCTAGGTGGGGATTAATCGACGCCTAGGTGGACTTACGCGCTAGTCGGCAGGGTTTAGGCTCTAGGCATAGTCAGGTGGTGTCCCTCAAAATAGTGCATAGGCGGAGACTTTTAAAATAATAATTTTGTTTATATATTTTCCATCTAAAAAAACAAGCAGAAGAATTCCCACCGCTGAATTTCACTGTTCAGTAATATTTTTCACAACGGTTAACCATAAAGTGTTGCGAAAAAGTGTATCTGATCTACTAACATAGTTTTTGAAACACTTTTCGTACACTTTCAAAAATATGTTGTGAAAAATAAATTTTATCTTCAAAATCGCAACACCAAGCATTTTGGTTACGACAGACCATCTATGGCGTAGTGATTGATGTACAAAATGGGTCTCTATCGATGGATTTCAACGACGAGATGGTCACATTCAATGTTTACGATGCTATGAAGACCCCAATAGAAGATTCAAGTCTTTGTAGCATTGATAAGCTTGATCCTATTATCCAACAAATATTTGAGATGAACCTATCTGATGAATAAGTGATTGCTTTGACCAAGACTCTTCACACATATACAGAGAGTCTCAACGCATGCTTCAATAAGAAAAGTGGAAGAAGTGATTCTTAATCTCAACCTACTTCTACGCACGGAGAGTCCAATACCTAAATTTGATCTTCCCACGTTCAAGAAACTCATTCCTTCCATCACTCAACCACTGGTACTTGAACTCAAGAGTCTTCTCGTCCATCTCAAGTATGCTTACTTGGGAGATAAGGAAACACTCTCAGTGATCATTTCAAGTAAGTTGAGTCTTGATGACGAGAAATAACTGGTCTCTTTACTCCAACAATATAAAGAGGAAATTGGGTGGACTATCGTTGACATAAAAGGGATTAGTCCCACTACTTTTACGCACAAAATCAACTTGGAGAAAGACATAAAGACTTATTGCTAACCACAAAAGAGACTCAACCCACTCATGATGGAAGTTGTCAAGATAGAAGTGATCAAGCTTATGAAGGCTAAACTAATTTACCCATTTTTGATAGTGAATGGGTTAGCCCGGTTCAAGTAATTCCCAAGAAGATAGGATCATAGTGATCGAAAATGAAGCTGGAGAATTGGTTCCAATAAGAATACAAAATTGATGGAGAGTCTGCATAGACTATAGGATACTTAATTCCACAACTAAGAAGGATTATTTTCCACTCCCATTCATTGATAAAATGCTAGAGAGACTGGCAGGAAAGTCTCATTACTACTATCTCGATGGAATGTTAGGATTTTATTAGATCTCGGTAGCACTAGAAGACCAAGAGAAGACTACATTCATATTTCTATTTGGAACTTTTGCTTATAGAAGGATGCCTTTCGGTCTCTGTAATGCTTCCACGACCTTCCAGTGAGAAGTGGTACATCTCCTTGAAACATGAGCACTTCTCTCTTCATCTTATCTTTGTCATTGCGTGTCAAAGGGGTACATCTCCGAGCATCACACATTACCACTTCACAGCAATGACAAAGATAAGATGAAGAGAGAAGTGCTCAAGTTTCACTGGATGATTGATCACCACTTTTCCACTGATAAGTTTAATAACTAATGGTTCCAAGAACTTGTTCGTGAGACTTGGCTATACTCGTTTAGTAAGGCTTATCCTCAATAATAATACCAAAAACTTGCTCACGAAAAATGTAGGTGTTGTCAATACCCCTTATCTCATAGAAAAATGATAATAACTGCAACTATATAGTTACGATGTAGTTTTGAAAGATATCGAACCCACAGAGAAGGAACCAGGTCTAAAGATCAACAAGGAAAGACAAAGTAAAAGAAAATAAAAATAGTTTTGAGATTTTTGGATAGGAAGATTAGAATGAAAATTTGAGTAAATATAGATGTGATAGATGAGAGACTCTAAATATATAGATTTTCTCTACGAATAATATAACAAAGAAAACATGCAAGATCAACAAAGATGCTACGGCGCACTAGACTAATCTAACAAACTCGGTTCAAAACACTCAGATGTTCAATGATTCGCCATAGAGCAACACATGAAATAACTTTTCTAATCCTAGAGGAAACGAGATAAGACTATTATGAAAACCTAGACAACATCAATATTATGCTTAGTACGGGTCGCTCTCACATAGCCACATTTAGCAAGTTACCATTCCAAAAATGTTGGCTCACTAAATAGCATTATATCACAGATCCAATGATTATACACGATATTGTTAACCCCGAAACTACTCTTAAAATTAA
>CATIWQ010406755.1:0-20523 GCA_949673415.1 Euphorbia schlechtendalii | reverse complement strand
CGTGGGGCCACCGAAAGTTGTTTTTTCGGGGCCCATCACCGAAAGTAACCGAAAGCCACCGAAAGTTGATTTTTTGGAGCCATCACCGAAAGTTGTTTTGTCTCTATGCTTCAGCATTTCATTATAAATAGGATGAATTGCAAAGCAAATGAGCATCACAAATTTGAGAGCTTGAGAGCATTTGGAGAGTTAGAGAAAAATTAGTCGAGAGGAAGATCAAAAGCGGGTCAAGCAAAAATTAAGTCTAGTAATTTTTGCGCCTTTGATCACATCTATTAAGGGTTTTCTTTAAGAGAATTTCTCTAAAAATTCTCGGGGATAATTGGGTGTGAGGTGAGAGTTTTGTAAACACTGTGTAACTTTCTCCATAATCAAAGTCTGTAGCAGCTCCGGAGAGGTAGGCGAAATTGACCGAACTCCGTCATCAAATATTGTGTTATTTTTCCACTATTGTTTTTCCGCATTCCATTAAATCTGGTAGTACGGGAATTACCGCGTTTATTCCCCAAGAATTATAAAATTGCTAACTGTAAACAACAATTGTAACAAAATACAATAACGACAACAAAAGTTATAATATTTATTATCTATATACTGACATACCATGACTTCTTAATGGACATTTAATAAAGATTAAAGGGATTTGAATTGTTGTTGTAATAATTCACATTGTTGTAGATACTACAAGTCAACGAAAATGAAATAATTTGCATCATTTCGCTACATTGAAATAAACGTTATCGTATATCGCTAGAAAATTATTAAGATTGAGTAAATATACATTTAAAATGTATGTATACAAACATATTATGGTCCATCCAAAAACAATACAACTGTTTAATTAAAAAATTGTAAAAAAATTATTTTTTACATATTAATATGTTTGAGTTTTCAAACTATATATGATTCTTAAAAAGTTACATCGACAATCAACTGCATGATCGTATCTGTATAAATGAATATATGAACATTTCGTTGAAGAAAATGATAGTTTACACTACTAAATACTAATAATGCAGTTCCAATGAAAATCACATAATGTAAATACTTACGACACATTAAGATTGGTTGGAAGTACCCTACTTGTGACATACACTATATGTTATGTTGCTGAATAATGGAGAAAAGTTCATTAATCCAAATAATAAAAGATGAAAATATTTTAAGTGGGAGACAAAAAGAAAAATATTTTAAAGGAAAAGGTAAATGTAATGAGTATAAAAATGGAGCCCACACGCTTAGCACGTGAGAAGGGAGACTTTGATTTTGGCATTAGTTAATGATATTCAAAAATTGTTTCTACTCTTCATGCACATAATCATTGCTCATTTCATTTCAATCCAAAAGCTGATTTCTATCATATACCAATTATACT
Organism: Euphorbia schlechtendalii; assembly: GCA_949673415.1. Classification (NCBI taxonomy): domain Eukaryota; kingdom Viridiplantae; phylum Streptophyta; class Magnoliopsida; order Malpighiales; family Euphorbiaceae; genus Euphorbia; species Euphorbia schlechtendalii. Next base: position 19,148 of record CATIWQ010406755.1, on the reverse strand, counting down.
CTCTTTTCAAACTACTCCTCCCTTTTCATTCTCATTCCATGCATTTCATTATTTTTATTTAGTTTATATTATCGTGCAACTTTTACTATTTCCTTCCAATTTATTCCTATTTTGATGAGAAAAATGATTAATTATTAATAAAAATATAACTCTATAAGATGGTACAGTTGAGAATGCAAAGAATTATTTTATAAGTAAGAAAGATCAATCGGTTTTTTTAATGATGTTTTAAATATTTACTACTTTTAATGAAAAACATAAGAACTATACTTAAGAAAGTCTAGTATTTATAACCAGTGAACTAATTACAGGTTATGATTGGCTTTTGCAATTGTTGTTACGTACTCGTTGATAATGGTTAATTTTTATTGATATAATTTTTATGTTCGAAATAGCTTAAATTAACTCAACCTAATTAATTATACAACCATTTAAACTACTTACACCAAATCTGGCTTAATTAACCTCTTTATTGACTTTAGAATATAATTATTACGCTTGCTTTAGGGTTTTTTTAACATTAAACAATAGCTTTAATTGATTAGTTTCGTCTATTATATCGTTGTTTTCATTATATGAGATAAAAATATTTACAATTAATGTAAAAGACAACCACCGGTATACCAAACATAACCCTCCACGGGAAGTTTATCTAAGTATTGGAAGATTTCTTCTTGCTAATAAAAATATGTAGACGATTCACGTTCATTTTAAAAACATGGGACCATTTTGATTCACTTATTGCTTGCAATTCTCTGAAAAAGACTAAATCTTTTTTCTTTTTGGTAATAAGATAAAAAATTTATTTAACTTACCGTAACAAAACCCTGAAATTTTGTGTAATTTGATTCCTAACAAGTAAAAGTATGTTTACTATGTACTTCCCAACACACACATGTGTGAGGCATCGTGAACTCTTTAAATTTTAATTATTTTAAACTTTTTCAATATCAAACAACAATTCTGAGTGGATGTTGGGAAAGTTCTCCGACAACTACTTTTACATTTTCTGATATGAAATGCTCCCACCATCTATTAAATAATGACATTGTAACTAATTCACAGTTTTTAAGATAACAATCAACCGAATGAGATGATAAACTAATTTATCAATTCATAAATGCCTTACTCTATATTCAAGATTTTATTAATATGTTCAATAAAAATAATTTGCTAGTGTTTAAATATTGATTACTATAATCTTCTCATCTTATCATTGGAGATTGAAATATATGATTATTTTAAAAGTTCAACAAATTATTAGGGGCAGGAATGAAAAACTTAGAGAAAAAGCACATTGAAAATATAAAATGACAATATAAAGAGGAAATCAAAATCCTTCTAAAACATCAATATTTAGTAGATGGAGAGAGTAATAATATTTAATGTTAGATTACCACTATATTTATATGTTCAAGAAATTGTTTTTTTTATCAATATCAACAAACATTTATAGCAAAAATTAAATGTTATTGCAACATCTTTGCCAAACGGCCTCCAAGTACTTACTAATTCCGAATGCTTTTAAATTTAAAACAATTTCGACAACACTTAAGCAAGCAACAATAATATTTTTGGTAAGTAACATGATTACGTTTTGAGTAAACGGTAACGGCGCAATTATAAATAAAAGAAGACGCGTAAATGTGTTGAAGAGCGTGCGACTCGGCTTGACCGTCAAAGCTGAATAAGCAGCTTCACTTCACTTACGTAATTATCCTACTAAACTAAACAAACTTAGACCATGGTTTAGTTAATTAATTTAATTTCATTTATTTTCTTTCCGTACGTTGACACGTGTCCTTCTCTCCCTCTTCACAACGCGCTTTCTCGCTCTCTCTCTCTTCACCGCCCTATTTATTCTCCTTCTTCCGTTTCTATTCTCACTTCTCTTTCAGTTTTTTTTCTCTCAATCAGAACCGTTTCAATGGCGTCTTCTCAGAATCTCCCGAGTTTCGAAACGTTTCTCCCCCACACCTTCCCGGACTCCTGGATTTCCGACGCTTATGCTCGCGACACTCAAGCCCTAACCAGAGCTCTCCAATCCACCTTATTCTCTAATTTCACCGCTTCCGATTCCTTCGTCAATCCTCTTCTCAATATCTCCGATTCCGTTTCTCCCACTCCCACCGCCTCCAACGTCTCCGCCGGTTCCGATCCCGACGCTTCTCCTCCTCCTCCTCCGGTTCCTATCAAGCGCCGCACTGCTCCTGGAGCTGCCGGGAAAGTCGCGAAGAGGAAGTCGCGCGCCTCTAAAAGGTCGCAGACTACTTTTATCGCCGCCGACCCGGCGAACTTCCGGCAAATGGTGCAGCAGGTGACCGGGGTTCGGTTTTGCGACGCTCAGCTGCCGGTGGTGCCGGTTGTTTTGAAGCCGGAGCCGCAGAGGCTTGGGAGTCGGTTGGGGTGTTTGCCGACTCTTGATACGTCGGAGTTTTTGTTAGATCGTCAGCAGGTGGATTCGGGTTTTTTTGCTCCGGCCGGTGGCGCGGCGGAGGGGAGGGTGGGTTTGGATTGTGTTTCTAGTTTTCCGACTTTGGAGTCGTGGAATTGATTTCAATTATGGTTAATTGATTTGTTTCTTTTAATCGTTTTGATTTTTTTGGGGGGGAAATTAGAATAATAGGAAATAGGTGGGTACCGGAGTGTAGTTATTATTTAAGCAGGGGATGTGTTTATATTTTTAGTTGGGCGGTGTTTGGGGTTCGTTTTTTTGTTTAGTAAGAATCACGTAATGTAATTTTGTTATTATGTACATTACTTTATTTACGTTGCTTTTGTTTAATTACTTTGTTGACTTACTAGTGACACTAATTAATCCGGGTTAGCGAATGACTTAAATTTAACTTATTAACAATTTCATTGTTACACATTTTCTATAATAATTTAAAACGATCGGTAAGTATTTTTTATATTAATTCGATTAAACTTCATTTAATTATTGCATAATGGATGAATTTTCTTTATTTATTTTATAAGTTGTATATATTCAATAATCATTAATTATAAACAAATTAGCAGGCATTTGAGAATTTCTCAGATGGCATTGTTTAATTTTTTCGGTATAGAATAAGATTGATCACCGAGTACTTTTAACTTTGATAGAAATCCTCTCTCTCTAAATGGTGTTTCTAAGTCTGTCATTCCAATCAAAAACTGTCACGTATCAATTTTTATTATATTTTAATTAAAAAAATAGGAGAGAGAAATTAATAATTATTAAAATATAATAAAATTTGACACGTGATAATTTTTAATTGAGATGATAGGTATGGGAATACCATCTGAGCAGAGAGAATTTTTTCACTTTCAACTACTTCAAAAAATAATAAATTTACCAACAAATAACCTCAACAACTACTAACAACACTTTAGCCAAACTACCCTTCCAACTCTTTATTTTCAAGTTGTTTACATTTTAAAAGGTAATTGTATTAATAAACTAACAATAAATAATTGATCAATAGAATTGATCACAAATTTAAAAAAAAGGGAGAGGTGTTGTTTGGGTAGGTTGATTTGACTTGATTTGATTTGAGTCACTTTCATTATCACTACATTTAGTAATCGTTTTTTCTCTTCATTACCCACATGACACCTTTCCTTTTCTTTTAGGTCCCATTTTGTTTCCATTTTTGAAATTTTGACACTTTCAATCCAATTATATAACACTTGTATCATCCACGTAATTTAACTCAATATATTATGGGCAAATAGTGGTGTAAAATATTCACATGTATGATAAAATTATATTGAAAATATCGAAAAAATGATAATTCAAAATACATTTAATAAGACAAACATGTATTGATATAAGATAGAAGAAACATATATTTTATATTCGTATTATAAACATATTAATATCAATATTTGCTTCAAAATTAGTATTACATAGCTCACAAAATATTTTTAAAAAATTAATAATCCAATAGAATTACTATTGAAAATCGATCAAACTAGTAACACCATGTAACATTAATTTCACTATATTGATGTTTGATGTAACATTGTTAATTTGCAATCACTTGACTTAATAAATTTCGTTTTTCTGAATAGTTTGTTGTTGGTTTAAAACCACGTTTTTTTAATTTATGTGTTTGTCTATCTAAATAAAGTTCTCTAGTCCTATATCTTGATTTTTCCCCATTTATTATTAAAAGAATCCAAAGAAAATCTCAACACATCTCGTCTCACCCGAATAATAATTTAAATCGATAACTTCGATGATCATTGAGCATCAATCACTACGTTAAGACATTTACAACAAACCACTAACTATGGTCTCTAAATCAATTACTCCAATATACTTGTTTACTAATTGTAACCAAACAACACCAACAAATTATTTGCCAATATATGGATAACAATACGAGAAAATGGCCGAATGAAAATAATGTAGCTCAAGAATTATGAAATAGGCCTTGTTCTCTTCACCTTCAATTTGGTTAAGTTCAGTTCAGTTAAGTTCAGTTAAGTTCAGTTAAGTCTAGTTCAGTTAAGTTAAGTTAAGTTCAGTTCAATTCAGGTCCATTAAGTTCAGTTCAGTTCAGTTAAGGTCTATAAAGTTCAGTTCAGGTACATAAATTTTAATTTTAATAATGATTATTTTAATTAATTTTTAATAAAAATTAATAGTAATAAATAATAAAAACAAGAACAATGATAAAAATATTAATATAGAAAAATAATTATTATTTCATGTGGTTAATATTGATTATAAATATAGTAAAAATAATTTTTAAATAGTGATAATTACTAGTGTTATTGATATAATAATAGTATTAATGTAATTATAATATAATAATATTTTTATTTATAATCATAATATTAATTAATTAGAAAAAGTGATATGGGATAATAAAATAAAAATTTTTATTAATTAAAATAACTATTACATTTTTGTAATCCAATAATAAGTGATAATTTGAATCCAAACTACAATTTATTATAATAATTATTAGTTCACTTGTAATTGTAATAATTATTATTATTTAAATAATAAAATTTTTAATTAAATGAATTTATGTATTATAACAATTTTTATTATTAATGGTATTAAAATTGTTTTATTAATTATGTTATATAGGTCGTTATTAATAATATTATTTTTAATGATTATTAATAATTTATTTATTTAATTTCATTGGGTTTTACTGTTATTTTAATAATTAATATACTTATTATTAAGTTCAATTAAGTTCAGGTTTATTAAGTTCAGTTAAGTTCAGTTAAGCTCAGTTCAGTTCAGTTAAGTTCAGTTCAGGTCCATTAAGTTCAGTTTAGTTCAGTTCAGTTCAGTTAAGGTCAATTCAGTTCAGTTCAGGTTTCAGAAGTTGAAGAGAACAGGACCTAACACAATCGGGTGACGAATCCAACCAAACCTCGTTACTTCATCCAAAAAACGGATCTAGCAATTAAATGTGCCAAAGTATTAAAGCTGAAAACACAGGAAACAAAACTTTGTGCCATAAACTTACAATCCATAATTATAGAAGAAAAATACAAATAGCCCACTTCATGTTTTATTAATGAATAAAAAAGAATGTAATTGTCCACTTCGAGAACCACATGTTTATAACCCACGTCCTTTGACCACGATAATGCTTCCCGAACCGATAAAATCTCCGCATCAAGAATTGAAATAGAAGATGGCAGATTTCCAGATTTTGAGCCTACGAAGTTGCCTCCCGCATTTCTAGCGATTAAACCATAACACACCGAGGCACCAGAGTGAAAAAGAGCAGCATCCGAGTTACATACGGTCATACTTTCGAGAACTTGATGCACACATTGATGATTTTGGAAGTACCATTTGTAAAGCCGATCGAGCTGGAAATCAGGAAATTACATATTCACATGTAAAAATTAATCTGATTGATTTTTTTTAAACCATGAATAATATCTTCAAACGTAGACAATATCTTAAACCGTATTTTACCGTGATGTCTTGATGATAAATGGGGGTGGACATTTTAACTGTTGAAGATGTTGTGATTATTCCATATCGGTAATAAACATGAATAATGAGTATCATGTAAGTAGAGTGGATTGAGTCTTAACACAAGTCAATTGATTTTGTTTTAGATGGGCTCAACCCCACTTGTATGCTCAAGCTATCAAGCTCAACACTTTCCCGGCCCATGAATTCTCAACACTAACATGGTACTTTCTGCTTTATTCCATATCTTCTTTACTGTCTGTGACATATAATCCTCTCCCGCCTCCCAAATGTAGCCGTTAGCCCTAATTACTCTATCTCTCACGTTCTCTGTACGGAGCCCTTTCTATCTCTCTCTCTCTCTCTACCTCTAGAGTCTAGACTATCTAATTGAAGACGAAAGAAGACAATCGAGAATTTTTGGTGTTTTATTTTAAATTAAGAAAAATTTGTAAAAAAAAGATGGTTAAACTTCTTTGTGATTCGGCGGCCGGCGGTGAACGACAATTTAACCGTCTTCGCCGGCTCTATTGTGGCGGAATCCTTTCGTAGTTTCTGCAGTTGAAGCTGCTGACCTTTTAGATCACCGGAGTCGGCTTGGGAGGGTGTCAAAATCTTGGCCAACAAGGACGATCCAGTAGCTGTAGATTCCGCCATTGATGAGCTTGTTCAGCTCGGAATGCAAGATCCGTTAATTTATTCACAAATCAGAATCTTTATGTGCTTTGAAACGATAAGAATATGCAGATATATTCTGTTTAAAATTAAAATTTGCGATCTGCCATTGATAGAATCATTTTGTTGCAGATTGATTCGAGTTTATGTTTATTATTTGCTTTTTTTTATTTGACCAGAAATGGCGGCAGAATCTATATACAAAGAGAGATGTACTCCGGTGAATACATGTCCATCTGTGGTTCATGTGATGAGGAGTATGATATCATCACTTATCAATATACAGAGGAGGGTTTATTATCTGTAGATGAGAATAGAGAAGGCCATGCTGCAGCTTTTGGAGATTACATAGCCATTGAACGCCTTGCTACACAGTTCAAACTAGAAATTTATGTGGTAAAGAAATGAAACCATCTTAAAGTTTTATGTTTTCTCTTTGTTGCCAATTTCGCCCATAATTGTCAGTTTACAAATGATATTCTTTGTTAGATGACAATCCTATTAATAGCCTATAATCAGTGTTTGTAATAGGTCGAACCGGGTATCAAGTCACTAATCTTGTGTTGTTATTGTCTTACTCCAGAAGTTTGTTGCTTGTTACCTATTTTTAATTGAAGTTTTGTTCTTTTGTGTAGTTTTTTTTTCTATTCCATGGCTCATTTCTTCACTATAATGACATTTCGAAGCTGTCTTGTTTAATGCCATCTTTCACCCTTCTCCTGTTATTTCTGACGTAAAGATTGCTCTAGTTCTACGAGGAGATTTATAGTTTTTTTTTTGTAGTTTTTGTTTAGATAGAGAATGAACAAAAGTGGTTAAATTTTGTCCCTCCCCTCCACATAGTATTCACATCGGATTCGGTTAGCCTAATTTTTTTTTACAAAACACAAGGATGATAGTTTTTTTTTTTCTTTTTCATTGAGGACATGTAGAGTGTGATCTTTCGATTCTGGCTGAGATTTGCGGACTTTGAGGATCGCTTTCGCAGAAACAAGTAGTCTTCTGTAGCTTTTGGTAGTTGTTTTGCCCGGTTTATGTTAGTTATTGTTGTTGAGTTTGTTTTTATTGTTTTTTCGAGTTATTCCGTGTCAAAGCACCATTCTGTTGTATCTAGAGATGGATTCATTCAGCCTTGTTCTATTCAGGTAGGTTATAGAATTGAATTCATGTATTCAACTATTCTGGTTGTACCCCTGGCTGGATTCATATTTATGCTATTCAGGATAGATTAATAGAATTCGATTTTTTCTTCTCATTTTCATCTCCGATCATTAGCCATCTAAGCTTTTACATTGTTCATGATGCAATCTTTTCTTCATATCAGCAATGGTTAAAATTACTTTTCAGACTGTCAAAGCAGTAAGCATAATGGTTTATTTTGTTATTTGGATGTGAACATATTGTCCAATGTGTATGTATTGATGCTGGATTTATGGGCCTATATCTAAGGAGTCTTTGATTGACCGAGAAAATGACATGTTTTGTAGCCATTTAACAGTTTTCACAATATATAAAAGGGCTAGTAGCTAGGAGTCCAATGAATCAATTGTGATGCATATGTTAGATAGAATTGAATATATATAGCATATTAATAGAAGTATATAGGACTAGAAGGATGGAAATTATGATATATCAATCTCTGATTTCCAAACTAATGAAGGGACTATAACCATTGTAACTCTTGCTGTATCGGATATTAGATATGGAAACATGTGTTCTCTTTAATGTAATAACCACCTTTTGTCCTAGGCCGCTTATTCACTTTATGAGTAGAACAAGATTATCTAAAGTTTATGAAGATTAACAAATGTCAATCCTTATTAAGTTTGAATGGTTGAGATTTAATGCATGAATTAAAATCATTTGCAATACGGAGAATCTGTAAGTAGACTTGGGCACGAACCCGTGAAGCCCTTCCATACCCTCCTTTAATGGGATGAGCTTGGACAAGCAAATTATGCCCGGCCCAAATATAATTATAAAATAAACTTAGGGGTGATAGTTGTTTTCATTTTCAAAAGCTACCATACAAAATATAATTATTTCAATTCTCAAAGCAGTTAGTGATTAATGAAATTCAACATTGATAATTTTATTTATTTAAAAAAATTTTGCCCTCCTTAAATTTACAATAATAGTAAAAAAAAATTTCATTTCGCTCCATCCAAATGTGGACACGAATCACTGATCTCTAGATTCACAACTTCATATCTTAATTAGCTAGTTTAAGACATTTTAAGTTATTCTTGGTTTTGCCTAAAAACATAAAACGATGTGTCATTTTTATCTTCTTAATTTGAAATTAAAATGGATATTAAAGATTTAAGCAGCTAAGTTGAAATAAGTTTGCAGTTTCAAAACAAATTGAAAACATAAATATTTTTCTTATAAACTTCTTTATAAAAAAATGAATTGGCAAGCCCATGGACCGGACTTGGACTTGGACTATTTACAAGATATTTAATTTTCATAAGTATGAACCCAGCCATGCCCATGTGTACTTATAAGTTATAAGTGACCCTTTGGTGCACATGTTAGCATATATGGAGGATGTGATTACACAAAATGCTCCTAGATTTAATGGCCGAGACATTTGCTTGAGGTAAAATATGGCCTGCTCTTGGGCTTCTTGGGTATTTAGTTTGCAAAGGATATGCTCCATTTAATTCCCCAAGAAGGGTAAATTCATAATTGGTACTAATGTTTGCTAGGCCCAATATATATAAAGAAATATTACCTAAAAATGAAAAAGAGTTAGGAGAAATCACCCTTTTGATACTTAAATCAGCTGGATAGTTGAATAATAGAAATGTATGGGATGAGCATTATGTGAAAAATTGGAGGAATGAGCGTGTTATGTCGTTATGTAAATATGATGTTATATACGTTCATTAGCACACACATGGTTCACATATTAAGGTGATGACGAGATGATGCGTTATATTGTTATTGTGCTTATTGAACAAGGTTGATGATTATTACTTGAGATAGACTTGGATGAGTTTATCTTCAAGTTGATGTTTTTCTTTAACATGTGGATAGTGTCCTAAACTCCATGTGTATGGATGGCTTGGATAAGGGTAATACAAGTGGTATGATGAGCGAGCTAGGTTGTTATATCATGTTATGTACAATGGTTCACACAAGAAAGTGATGATGAGATAAAGTACATTTTTGACTTACACATGTAAATTGATGATCTTAATAGATGAAGGCAAAAGTACCTTTCTAGTTCATATGGTACAATACATTCTTTCATTTGGTTGTTGTGATAAACAAGTTACGCATTTGGTTTTTGTGTTATGTAATATGTTACCTTTTTTTATCCATGTGCTATGTAACCATTACTCATTTTGTGCTATGCAACTTATTACCTAATTGATCTTCTAGAGTAGTCTCTTTTATCATTACGATACATATGTAACATGCACTGAAGAGATAAAAAGATGAAATTTTTTTATATCAAAGTAGAACAAATGGAAAATGTGTATACTTAATGTCTTTACCCTTCGGTGATTTTATTTTTTAGTTGATTTTGATGCTTTTTATGGTAACTTTGTTTTTTTATAAAATAACTAAGTATGTCTTTCCTAATTGTTATATCAGTTTTTACACCATTAATTTAATGGTTGTAAATGATAAAATATGATAACCTTGTCAAAAATAAAGTTAATATAAAATTTCTCATTTCATTCATATCCGGAGCAAGGTCGGAACTTCATGTCTATAGCGTGGATAAGAGTACAGTTTAGCATGATAATCAATAATGAACACTACAATTAAATTTGAAATTGAGCCAAGAAAGTATATTTGAAATGTCTTTCCGTCAATGTGAATGCATGGCAGCCGCAACTTTTTTGGTAAATCACCTAAAGGGACCCAAACTCTTATAGATTGAGACCCATGATTTTTTAATGATATGTCCCTATCCAAATTCAAATTTTGAGTACAGAAAAAAAGACTAATTTGAATAATTTATTACGTTAAAAAATATTTTATTTAAATTAAAACATTGAAGTTTATTAATTAATTAACAACACAAATATTAACCAACACTACATCAGTATCAAGTTACTATTTAATAAAGTTATCAAAAAGCATTTATTATTATTTAAATTTTAATACGTTCAAGTGCACTAACACAACGTTTGATCAAAATTTTAATCCAAATATAAAAAAGGCAAAAAACTATAGCCTCTATTGAAATATATATGCCTATGTGTAAAAGAATATCAAGACTCAAAGTTTTTGACATATGTCAATTTGTAATATAGAAAAATTCAAAACATGAGAGAGAATGATATAAAAATGAAAAAATTATGTTTTCGAAAAATAAATATAGTCCATCAAAAGGGATACCGAAATGGGATTACAAATTTTTTTTTGCATTTTGTCATCTTCTTACTATTACTAGCATACACTTCTTTTGTACATTTATATACGATTAGATGATTCATAACAATGAAAAGAATTGCCTTAGTTTATGAATTTTAGACATTAGCATATATAAATAGGGATTGAAATTCTCTAAATTTTAGAATCGGTAAATTTGTAAAATTGAGCTAATCTCAACAGTATAATAAACTTTAATGATCGAGATCTATTGCATTGAGGACTCTATAAACAAATAAAATTAAATATTAACCAATAATCTCTCAACTTTAACTAGACAATTCAAATCCTGTAAATAGTAATATTTTCAATGAGTTTGATTTATGTCAAATAAGTCCAATTATATAATGATATGATTTTATATTTGGATGAATCGATGTATCAGTCTCATCTTGTCGATTATTTTCATAGAATATCATCATCATCCGCTCTTTAATTAAACTTTGTATTGCCTCAACATGTAAAATTATAACATAATAACTGTTGATGTTTGCAACTACTGCAACGAAGGATGAACTCTTGGGAATCTGCAAAATAATCGCAGTCCTAGGCTAAGACAAGTTCCCCCAATGCTAAAAGGAAGATTATAAAAATAATTATGGAAGTCTTCAAGTACCTGAAAGTTGGGAATTGTTTTTATATATAGAAAGAAAGGTAATGATAAAAAATGAAGTCCATTGCCGTAATTTCCTTCTGCGGATAGGGCAGCTAGCTACATGGCTATATTTTCTTTTTCCAATTCATGTTTTTCATTCATATAAGTTCTTTAATACTGAACTGGTATACAATTTTGACAAAAAAAAAAAAAAAATCAGATGTCAAGATTAACGGTGCATGTGTTCATAACAAAGGTATACATCATTCAACATTCAATTTCAGTTTATATATTATTGTAAATATAATTAAAGTAATTATAAATATATATATTATTGAAATGAAAAAATAAAACAAAAATATTAATCATGAATAAAATAAATAGTAAGTAATAAAAATTATTTAAGAATATTATTAATAATATGTTAGAATTTGATTATTTTGTTACCGTTAATAACGAATAACTTTCTTTGATAACAAATAAATAGATAAAATAATTAATTTATAAAGTATTAAAAAACATACTTATTACAATATAATTGAGAAATATTACAATATTATAATTATGGTTATGTTATTTTTTTTAATTTAATCTACATTTATGTCTTCATATTCACTATCCTCATCGACAAATTGGATATTGCTTTGGTTCATCTCCCAAATTTATTGTACAAGAGAATTCCACACTACTAACAATATAATTGAGAAATATTACAATATTATAATTCATGGTTAGGTTAGTTTTTCTAATTCAATCTTCGTCCATGTCGTCATTTTCACTATGCTCATCGACATGTTAGAATTGCTTTGGTTCATCTACCAAATATGTTGTACAATAAAATTCCGCACTGCTAACTTAATTACTTTTTTCATTTTGTAGTTTTTTTAATTAAACTACATTTGTCTCAAAATAATATTACAAAATGTGATTTTTGTTAATACTAAAAAGTTAATGAAATAAAAATATAATATTATAAAGTTATAAGGTAATGTTGTTATTATTGATATAAATAATTATTATTCAATTAAGTTTCAGAATAATAAGTTTCAGTATGTTCAGTTTCAGTTAATTCAGTTCAGTTCAGTTTCAGTAAGTTCGTTTCAGTTGAAAAGAACAGAGCCTTAGATAGGCTTTGTGCAAGTTTATCCAGTGGATCATTATATTGTATGTATAAATAAGTCATCTTTTTTTTTTACATGAACGGTGTGAAGTAAAATTTTCATGTAGCAATTAAATACGTAAAGAGTACATGCAGTTAGAAAGGGTTGAATGATAGCTGAGTATGTTCCTAGTCATCAAGATATGCATACACCCAAATTCGTGGCAGAGGCAAACTTGATAAAGTAAATAAAAAAACAAAAACGTGGTGTTTTTCAATAAAAAAAAGACAAGTACAATAATTTAAAAAGATATACAGTATTATAGAAAATTCAAGTTGTGTTTGGATGATGGGAAACTGACAGAAAAAGCAAGCTGAATAATGTATATTGAATTTGAAAAGGAAAAAAGAGAGTGAAAGGGAAAGCGATAGAAATCGATGTTTGATGTTTCCAATACGAACCCCATCATTTCTCTTTTCATCCTTTTGATATGCAAAAAGTAAAATTGAAGAAGACAGCCCCCGCTGCACAATTATTTCGCACTCACATAGAATATGGAAAAATGCAGTATATTATGAGATACATTATATGCAATATGTACCTTGACGCACATGTTAATAGTGAAAATGTGGATTACACATCAATTCTTACCTTTTCTTGTTGCAACTTGCAAAAGTTGTAGAAAAGTAGTATGTCTCCAAAAAAAAAAAAACTTCATCATGCATACATATGGTTTAATAATCAGATCAATTTTCTCTAAATTTTGGACAATATCCAATTAACTCTAAGTTCTCCATTTCAATTTTTTTTGAGAAAGATGCAATACATATCTCCAAAAAAACAATTTTCCCATTTCTTCACTCTTAACATTGCTCTTGTTTTACTCTGAAGCTACTTTAGAAAATATCATTCCAATCAATTATTATAAAAGGTAAGTTGGGACATTAAAGTTAGAGAGATGTGAGATAAGAGATTACGAGAGAAACAAAATTTAACGAATAAATAAGATTTGACTAAATGCTTGTATATAGTTGATTTCTCAACTTTAGAATCTCAGTTTCAGATTATGTATAATGTTAGAATGTTAGTAAAATTCTAAAGTTAGATCAATCTTAACCACCATTATGCATTTTGGATTCCACATACAACTTTAAACTCAAACTTTAATCATAACATCATCACCAAGTTAGCTTTTGAATCGTAATATATGTTTAAAGTATACAAAAAACAAAATAGACAATAAAATGAAAAATTAGAGTAAATGAAAAATTAACAAAATAGACAATAAAATGTCAAAATTTTCATATAATTGCATTATTTACTCAAAATTTCCAATATTTAGTGTAATGTATTGTAATCAAGAACAAAAATCTAACCGGATAAATATAAAAATATAAAAATAATTATATAATTTAATATACAAATATATAATAAATATAATTATTATTCGTCAAGCAAGATTTGAATATTTACATAATATCAAGTCTAGTGCATAAAACTTCGAGTTTTAACGGGCTCGGGTTAGATTTTGTGAAAATATGAGTGTCCAAGCCTAGCCTAATAAACAAGTATAGTTAAAAGTGAAGTGACTCCACCTTCATACAAGCCAGATGAATGAGTTCAACTCTACGTATGCACTATTAATGTTATTAACCGCAACACTTAAAGGACTAAATCCTCTTAATGATGAAACTTTTTTTTTTTTTTAATTGCTCAAAATGGCAAACTTGGAATCCTAGATATGACCTCAAAATAAAGGAAAGCGATTGTTCTGGCCATTAACAACTTCGGATGCTTGAAAGCCCTGCTGACCCAAAGTTTATAAGAATCAGATAACTTTATCGTACATTTATACAGCAAAGATTTCCATCTCTTAGCATAAACTTTCAATCACCATTACAATGTCTCTGAATAAAGACATCACAGTTTCCACCATTGAAAGGGGACAAGAAGTATCCATAAAAAGGCTGATAAAACGTTGCCCTACCATTTATTTGTGTTTAAATTCTGACAGTAAAGGCACTTATCCTCTCTGGCTAACAAAAGATGTGTACAGCCAAGAAGATAACATTTTGATATTAGAGCTTCGAAAAGACAGGTTTCGTATTCCGGATATGTGCTTTAATGGCTTCCTTGAGATCATCTGATATAAGCATTGCAGAATTCCAGGTCGCGACGTAATCCAATCCTTGTTCTACATTCAATTCCCTGCTTCTCAACATCACGGCCTTCGTCCCTATAACGGCTAGTGGCGATTTTGCTGCTATTTCTGCCACAACACAAAATATAGCGCATTATACACTAAACATAATTGCCAATTCAACACGGGTTAGTATTCATCGACTAAGATTTTGCCACTAAAAATCGAAGTTAGAATTTACACTGTCCATCCCAATAAGGGCAGGGCATTTGACTAAAGTATTGAAGTTAATGCAGCAGTTGTAACAAATTTGACAGAATTACTCAGTTTGCAGAAGTAATCTACTAATGAAACATGGTTGATACGATCATGTTACGAATATTTTGTATAGAAATAAATGCAATACAATTATGATATGATATTACATATTGACGCCTCCTAATACTATAAAGCTCATCAGGTATCTATTTTCGAAACATGTACATATTTTGATTCGCCGAAAATATTTGGACAGTGGATATAGCATAACAGCACTCTCAGTTGGGAATGGGGGATTATTCAAATGAATCTGTAGTTGTGAGATTGAAACTATTTTGGTGGTTTTACCAAATTTTCAATCGGATAAAATCAGAATATTAAACAAAAACTTTGAACGCGAAAACAATGTGATTTTTCGAACCAACCTGATGTATAATCAATTTCAGGTTAATTTTTAGGATTATACTGGTACCAAAAATACATGATTTTTCGGGGAAAAAGTAGTTTTTTTATTTTAAACACATGACTTTTCGGGGGTAATAACAGACAAAATTTAGCTCGACCCCTACTGGGGGCGCTGCCGCCGCTGAACCGCGAATCGTGATAAAAACCGAACAAGCATGCAATCTGCACTCTCCCGACTTGTTCGATATCGCGATTACATTGATCAATTAGTCAATCCAATTACACCAAAATACTAACACTATGAATTTACATTGAGAGTTGGACCTCCCACTTACTCAAAGTGCGGTACTGAGCTACACATTAGAGTAATTTTGGGGCATATTTTATATTTTACGTGAGATGTTCGTAGTTTTAATCTGTTTTGTTCAACAAAGAAAAATTTAACAAATGCCATATGCATACAATGTTCAGAACTTAACTAACACTGACCGAATTTAGTAAATGAAATCATAAGCATACAAAATTCAACTTCTTCAAAAACTCGGATCAGAAATATTAGAAAGCTAAACAAACTATTCGACATAAACAAAATCAGATGAAATTCGCAATCTTTAAGCATAAAAACAAGTAAAAATGCTAATAGAAATATTAGTTGTTAACTTACCCTCAGCTACAAGCCTAACTCCTTCATCCAATGCTTGATTAGACCCGAATACCCGAGACACCAGACCCATATCCTTGGCCTCTTGACCCGATAGCCTCCGACCCGTTAAAGCTAATTCCATAGCATGACCATACCCGACAATCGCCGGCAGCCGCTGCAGCGTCCCGAGATCCGCCGTGATCCCCAAATCAACCTCCTTTACAGAAAAAAATGTTTCCTGAGTGCAAAACCTAATATCACAGGCAGTCACTATATCGACTCCTCCTCCAATACACGCACCTTTAATAGCAGCTATCACCGGTTTCCGGCACCGCTCAATCGCGGTGACAGCCTCCTGTAAGAACTTGATGTGCCGCCGGAAAGACTCGTTGGCGCGACCCCTGTCACCGGAGAGGGGCTTTTCGGTGATGGAATTAAATGCTTTGAGGTCGATTCCGGCGCAGAAGTGATCGCCGGCGCCGCTGAGGATGATT
This sequence comes from Euphorbia schlechtendalii, assembly GCA_949673415.1. Taxonomy (NCBI): domain Eukaryota; kingdom Viridiplantae; phylum Streptophyta; class Magnoliopsida; order Malpighiales; family Euphorbiaceae; genus Euphorbia; species Euphorbia schlechtendalii. Next base: position 2,508 of record CATIWQ010406755.1, on the reverse strand, counting down.
ACGGCCACATCGGGATTCTGATCGAGAGATGAAAGGGCGGCTGGAAATTCGGTGAAAAAGTCCAACGGGAGAGCGTTGCGGTGAGATGGGCGATTAAGATTTAAATAGAAGACCCTGGAATTTGAGGATTTTTGTAGAATTTTGATTGAATTGTAATGGTGCATGTTGGATTGCTTGTGATTTAATTTTCAGATTTGGAATTTTTCCGCGAAAATGATAAAAAAAAGGAGGGAAAATTAGTAAAGAGAAAGAAGATGGGATGCAGATAAAATTGGGAATCTAAACACGTTACAGTGACAAACTAGTTTGAGCCGCCTGGTGAAGTCACGAGGTTTGAAAGATTAATTTACCTTGTTATATTGCTCACGTATTTTCTTCTTAATACTACCTGTTTTTTTTAAAAGATATATTCATACTTATTTGTTGAAAAGTAATGTTTTCTCAGTAGAATTGCGGTAATTCTATATTGATATCAGTTATTTGATAACCATTGACACTATGAAATTTTCACCGTCTATCTTGTTTTCTTTTTATAGTGGAGATCTAACTACCCAAAGATGAATGGTGAAGACTATAAAGTATAAATAAGTGTCAAACAAACTGTTGTCAATATAAAATTGCCGTAATTTCGAAGCATCCTCCAAATAGTGTTTTCAAGTACAAACAGTAATGCGTTTGAAGGAAAAGGTTCCTTTACAGTTAGGATTCCAATTGTAGAGCTATGTTGGATGAACTAAGTCATCCATTTCGATTTTTAAAAGAGTTTGTCAGTTACTTTCTTTGAAAAAATTTGAGTCATTTGTTTTGAAATAGATAATGGCGGATTCTGGATACTCATTCTGGTGAGGTACAATTCGACAAGACAAATCTACTACGATAAACTATAGATAAAAAGTTACAACTGTTAAGTGTTGTTTTTTTTTTTTCAGTAAATGTACGAATTATATTTATAAAAGTATTTATTTTAAACTTAGACATTTATGTAAGGAAAGATAGTTGATAATCACTTGAATCGTCTAACTTTTATATATTTTTACAATGTTTCACTCTATGATATTTGATTAGCACAATCTCTTCATTTTTAACTTGCACTATACACATCTATTTACATTATTATGTCATTCAGTTGGCATTATGATTAAATTACAAAATATTTCTTAGATATATCATGTTGAGTGACTGCTAAATTTATTATTTTGTATGTGAATTCATGATCACATATTTTTCAACAAATTCTTTAATTAATTAATTAACATTAAAAAATGAATTTTACTAATTAAAAAAATTATACTGAGATTTACCAAAAAATTAAAGGAAAAGCAATAAAAAATAAAAGAAAAATAATAAAATATAAGTATTTATTCAAAATAGATCAATTTTTATAATTGTATAACATTTAGGAAGAGTTTATATATTTTAAAAATATATATTAAAAGTTATTGTACAAAATTGAAAGGAAATTAAAGAATTAATGTAAAACGAGTAAAAAATAAAAAAGTTAGCAAAAAAAAGTTTTAGTAATTTCGGAAATACTAGTTGAAACAGAAAGTGGAAAATACATTGTAGAAATGAAAGAATAAAAAGAAGGAAAAAACCATGTTGAAGAAAGGATTCGAACTCTGCCTTGCTGGAAAAGATATGCTTCCATAGTCATCTTGAACGTATAACAATATTTATCATTAATGTTTTTGACCTATCCTGTATATATAACTTTTCTGTACGGTGAGGGCACCACGTATTAGTATTTTAGTGTAATTGGATCGACTAGTTGACCAATGAGATTGTAATATTTCATCGAACAAATCGAGAGAGTGCAAAGTGCACACTTGTTTGGATCCTATCACAATATTCGAGGTTTAGTGGCGGCAAACACTAGAATGGTCCAAGGGACAGCGCCCCTAACGGGATCCAGGGGCAGCGCCCGAGCTACCAAGTTAGCTCGGACATAATTTTTTTTATTTCAACCTCGAAAAAGTCATAGTTTTGGACACAACATGTGTCGTGCTCGTGCCCGTGATTTGTGATCTCCCGAGAAACAAAAATTCTAAAATTTAAAATCACAACTGCAACAAGCTATATATTTTTCCAGTACTGTATTAAACGAAAATAACTGCAAAATCAGTTATTTTTTTATGGTTGTCTGTAATTTTCTTGAGAGTATATAACCGTGCATTGGCAAGACAAATTTGAGAGTTTTTTCACATTGTTCAGAATATTCATAAAAGATTTTCATTTTAAGTTTCCTGATTCTTTGATTTTATCCGATTGAAAATTTTGTTAGAACTACCAAATAAGTTTCAATTAAAAAACATTCATTAGGAATTCAAATATTTTCAAGTATCCCCAACACCACCCTTCCACCGCCACTGGAAATGGATGGCCCAAATAATCTATCCTATGTACAATCTTTTTCTGCAAATAACTCTGAGAGAAATATCACGGGAAATTTCTAAATGGATTCTACAAAGTTTCTTTTACATACGTACGTACGTACGCGCGCGCACATAT
>CATIWQ010406745.1:0-43672 GCA_949673415.1 Euphorbia schlechtendalii | reverse complement strand
TTCCACTGATAAGTTTAATAACTAATGGTTCCAAGAACTTGTTCATGAGACTTGGCTACACTCGTTTTGTAAGGCTTATCCTCAAATAATGGTGCCAAAAACTTGTTCACGAAAAATGTAGGTGTTGTCAATACCTCTTATCAAATAGAAAAATGATGATAACTGCAAGTATATAGTTGCGATGTAGTTTTAAAAGATATCGAACCTACAGGGAAGGAACCAGGTCTAAGGAATAACAAGGAAAGATAAAGTAAAAGAAAATAAAAATAGATTTGAGATTTTTGGATAGGAAGATTAGAATCAAAAGTTGAGTAAATATAGATGTGGAAGATTAGAGAATCAAAATATATAGAATATTCACTACGAACAAGTATAGCAGAGAAAACATGCAAGTTTAACAAAGATGTTACGACTCACTAAACTAATCTAACAGACTCGGTTCAAAACACTTAGATGTTCAATGATTCACCGCAGAGCAACACATGGAATAACTTTTCTAAACTTAGCACAAACGAAATAAGACAATTATGAAAACCTGGACAACATCAATACTATGCTTAGTACGGGTCGCTCTCACATAGCCACATTTAGCAAGTTACCATTACAAAAATGTTGGCTCACTAAACAGCGTTATATCATAAATTCAGTGATTATACACTATATTGTTAACCCCGAAACTACTCTTAAAATTAACACCAACGCATATAACTTGATTAACATAAAAGACTTAGCACAAAATACGCATTATGACACATAGACATATCATAAACTTCGAAATAGAAAGTATAGTAGAAAGCAAAGCAAAGTTGTAAGGTATGCAAGTGAAAGCTAAAGTTGATCAAACCGTATCCACTCTTTAATGGGAGTCGTCAATTCCTGCAATTCCTACGTCTACTTTGAATTCGGTCTCGGCCCATACAGAACCTCCGCTAGGATGCTATTCTTTGCGAATATCGAATAAACGAATATTGAAAAATGAAAACTTTTATTGATAAGTAATTTGCAAGTACACTTATACAACAATCGCTCGAGAATATAGAGAAATCTAGTGATCGAAACAAGGATTCGAGTCACTTTAGCATTTTCTCGCTAACACTTAAGAACATAGCGAATCTATCTATACACACACTATATGTGACTCTTTATTTGCACTCTAATTCTGCACACATCCAATGCTATGAAATTGTGATGGAATGGAGACCTATTTATAGAGTTCGAAGGGTTGCGTTTATCCAAACGAAGGGTTGTGTCCATTGGTGAAAGATTGCATCTCTTCATCGTGATTGGTTGAGAAGCTTTGATATAATCCACAATGGATAAGAACCTTTTCATGATTGGTTGACTCTTGATAGGCGTCTATTCGTTGGTAGTTGATGGTGGTTGATCATGCTTATCTGGCGGTTGTTAGTTAAGAAGATAATACCAAAAAACTGTCCAAGTCACGACCGCGATACACATGTCGCGATCGTGAATCTTCGATTGGCAGACTTCTATTTCTGAAGTAAACAAGTCACGACCGCAAATGATTATCGTGATCGTGAATTTAGTTTTACTCAGAAATCTTCTTGTAATTTCACGGATTTTCATCCTAAGCCAAATCTTTAAGTTCCACGCATCTCTTTGCACCTTTTTAACTCTTTTTTTCATAGAATTCCACTTTAGATCATTTTACTCCCAAGATTGACCTAGTATCTGCATTTGTATAAAAAAAACAACTACATACCACGTGAAATCTTTTATATGAAGTATAAAAATGACTAAAACTATAGTGTTTAATGTATAAAATTAATGTGATAATAAGTGTAATTATACACTTATCACAAAGGTGGGATTTACTTTGTAGGTCGAAGAAGCTAGGCGGTATGGGATTTCGAAAGCTTATAGATTTTAATACTTCTTTGCTAGCTAAGCAACTGTGGCACTTCTTGATTTATCCGAACTCCCTTGTAAGTCGTATCTATGGGGCCCATTATTTTAGAAATGGATCAGTGTTAATGGCTACGTTATCTTCGTCACCAAGTTATGTTTGGAGAAGTATATTCTCGGCTATGGATTGGTGACGGGTCTAGAATTAGTGTGCTTTCTGATGCTTGGGTCAGAACTATTGATCAAGTCCTGCTTCATGGGGCTAATAATGTATCTCTTGAAAATACTAAAGTTTCAGAGTTCATTCGAGGTAATGTGTGGGATGAGGTGTATGTTAGGCAGTGCTTTGGTGAAGTGGAAGCTTAATCTTGCAAACTCCTTTGCCTCTAAACCGAACAGTGGATAATCCTTTTTGGGCCAGTGAGAATTCAAGCTTATTTACTGTTAAAAGTGCTTATAAGAACCTTTCGAGTATTCGAACGGAATCCTTACCTATTTTGCCTCTATGATGGAACAAGCTATGGAACCTTTCCCTACCATCTCGGTTGAAAGTCTTTGTGTGGAGAGTTGCGTCCAACGTTGTCCTGGTTCGCTCAATCTTTTGCAAAGGAGATGTGTTGAGGATGATTGGTGTCTAGTGTGTCATTTGCATGTGGAAACCATTTCTCATATATTATTTGAATGCTTTTTGGCTCACAATGTGTGGTCTTTGTTTGATTTTTCAATCATTTTTGCTTCCCATGTTGATGCTGCCCAGATTATTAATAACTGGCTAGGTGTCAAAACTGATGCTTTTTTACAGCAAGCTATTAAGTTGTTGTGGGGTAGGTGGGCGTGAAACAAGATCATTTGGCAAGGCTTATACTTTGCCACAAGTTGTCTTCAGGAGGTCGACTTCGACAAATGTGCAATGGGCTATAACGCGTTCAGTCCCACAACCGGGTGTTCAGCAGCCAAGATTGTTAATGAAAATAATCTAGGAATGACCAAATGTACCATACTTGAAGTGCAACTCTGATGTGATGCTTTTTGATGACAGGAGATACGTGTGCTACGGCTTGATGACTAGAAATGCTTTTGGGAACTTTGTTTGTGCAAAATCGAGTTCGATGGAGGCGTAGAGATCTATTGAGGAAGCAGAAGCAGTCTCGGTCCGAGAAGCTCTCTCGTGGTTGAAAGGCCTTGGGTTTTCTCATTTAATCATTGAAATAGATAATAGTGTTGTCTATAATGCGTTGTGTAGTAGAGATATTGGTCTTTCTTACTTTTCTTCTATTATTTCGAGTTGTAAAGAACTTGCCAAGTCCTTTTCTTCTTGCATTTACAGCTTAGTACCGCGTAACATTAATAGCGCGGCTCATACTTTAGCTCGAAATGTTCATTTTGGTGAGGTAACAGGGGAGTGGTTAACCACACCTCCATCTTGTGTTGTCCACTTTTTTTATTAATCAATAATACTCTGATTTTCCTAAAAAAAATATGATGATTAATAAAATGATGATAAAAAATAAAGTAAAATTAGCTTTATTAAAAACAAAATCATTATGAATCATGTTTTAGATTTTAATTATTTTTAATTAGCACTAACAAAAGCCAGATAAAGGAGACTAAGGCTCTATTTGTTTGTAGAAAAATATTGTGCAAGTGAAAATTTTATGCAAGGGAAAATATTATGCAGGAAAATAAGATGTTTTCCTGTGTTTGGCTACATCACTGTAAAATATTTTCTGATGTTTGTTTACTTATCTGGAAAATATTTTCCAATCATAATATATATATATATATATATATATATATATATATATATATATATATATATATATATACATATATATATATTGTAAAATATGCGAAGTATACAATATGCAGTGGTGATGGTTGTGATGGTGGTTGAATAGAGAAAATTGTGGTAGTAGTAGTGGTAATGACATGTTGATGGTTGTGGTGGGGTGAAAGACGTTGTGATGATCAAATAAAATAAGGGTGGATGTAGTAATAGTGTGGTGGTGGTGATGGCGTTGGTGAGGTGTAGACTGATGGTGGCGTGATGGAGCGAGTGGTGGTGGTGATGGTGATGAGTTTGAGGAGTGAGAGATGGGTAGAGGAGGTGATGGTGGAATTGAAAGTTGGTGGAAGAAGTGGTAATGGTGGTGGTAGAGAGAGTAGGGTGGAGGAAGTGGTAGTGTGGGTAGCATGGGTGGGGAGGGAGGTGGTGGTGGTGATGGAGGCGTAGAGGAGGTGGTGGTGGTGGTGATGGAGGTGAAAGGGTGTAAGAGGTGGTGATAATAGTTATGCCGGGGTGGAGGAGATGGTGGATGGTAGCGAGGGCAAGGTGGAGGAGGTGATGCTGTTAGCGAGAGTAGGGTGGAGGAAGGGGTGGTGGTGGTATCAATAGCGAGGTGATTGTGGTAGTAGCAAGAATAGGGGAGAGGAAGTGGTGATATTAATGGTTGAAGCGGGTTGGAGGAGATGGTGGTGGTGGTGGTGACAGGATGGAGGATGTGGTGGTGGTGACGAGATGGAGGAGGGTGGTGGTGATGGGATGGAGGCGGTGGTGATGGGATGGAGGCGGTGGTGACGAGATGGTGGAGGTGGTGGTGGTGGTGATGGTAGTAGTGAGAGTAGAGTGATGGTGGTGGTGAAAGTGTTGGTGATAATAGTGGACGATGTCAATGATAGAGCAAGGGAAAATGTTTTCTCGTCTTTTTTACTAAATACATTTTCCTTTACTTACACTACCTTTTCATTTTTTACTTGCACAATATTTTTCTTTGACTTATTTTTCATGGAAAACAAACATTGAAAAATCCTGAAAATATTTTCCTTCAAAATATTTTCCTGTAAACAAACAGGGCCTAAGTGTGTCCGTCCATCCATTTGTCTAAAAACATCATCCACTCACTCGAAGAAAAGTAAAAGATATGTTATGAGTCGTCAAACACACAGTGATCAGTATGTGTTATAAATCTTAAAAGTGTTAGGTATAACTGGGTATCTTCTAACTTATATATTTTTCCAAAATAACTAAATTATATCTTAATTAATGGTAAAAATATAGATTATGCAAGGTTATTGAAACCGGACAGGCCGGTTCAACCGAGAAAACCAAGAACCGTACCTAGTTCCGATCCGGTTGTAAAAATTTTAAAGGGTCAGATGGAAACCGGATCTGGCCGGTTCGGACCGCCATAAACGGAAAAACCTCTGAACCGGCCAGAATTAGTATACATATATATGAAAACGTCTTTTTGTTTGTTAACCTAATTTGCCCGATCGTCTCTTTGCAAAATCAAATATCACCAGTTGCTAAGCGATTTCTTCTTCATCGCCATCACGAGGCCATCTATTTTCAAGTGAATTCTCCTAATAAGGTAGTTTTCTAGCAAATTCTTTCATTTTCCATGTTTATTTTCAAGTATAGATCTTCAGTTCATCCTTCTTTTTATCTGCTATGTCTTACGGGTTTCAACTTGTTAATCTGTATTGTTTTCAATTTGTAATTTCACTTTCAATTCAAAAGTTTGGACAGTTTTGGCCCATATTTTAATTGATATTCTTCTTTTGGTCGATTGAATTTTGGCTTGTATTGCCAATGAAATTTGGGTATAATTATTATTGAGTACACATTTACACTAGCTTTGTGCATTTGATTAGGAAAAAGGACACTTGTGCACTTCAACTTTGTCTTATATTGCCATAAAAGACACCTGTAGACTTTGCACTAGCTTTGTACACCTGCACATTTTAAATTTAGCTTGTATTGTCGAAAAAAGACCTGATATTATTATTAAATTGAAACTCTTTGATAGAATGATCCTAAACCCTTATTTAATTGAAAATTCTTGATAAAATTAAAATTGTATGTACAGATGGAACATAGAACTATTTATAGTTATTTTTTTAAAATGAAGTCACATTGATAAAAAGGGAACTATATTTGCAAAGAGTGGACCAGAAAAGGCATATCACAGTACCCTCATTGATAATCTTGATTAAAAGACAAAAGCTAGTATTTTAAATTTAAACCGTGAGTGTCTTATTTTAAATTGTAAGTTACAAGTGTGAATTATGTTTAATATGTTAATGATATTTTTAAATAGTCTTATTCTACTTGGTTTTGTTTAAAGCAACAATGTTAGGACCATCTGCAACTCATATTGATCTTGGATCACAAGTAAACTCTACAGAGACACAGGACAACTCTAATGATATTTCAGAATGCTCTATCAGATTGAAATCAGATGCAGGATGGAAATGTGTATCTAAGGGTATAAAAAGTGGCAAGAAGTCATTTACATGTAACATCTATCAAAAAATAGTTAGTGGTGGAGGGATACATAGGATGAAAAAACATCTTGCTGGGATTACTGGCGATATTGTTGCGTGCTCGAAAGTTACTCCAGAAGCTCGACACAAAATGAAATGTTTATTGAATGCTAATTCACTCAAAGTAAAGGAGAAAAATGGGATTGTTGACTTGACTTTGAATGAATCTAAAGGCAATGATGATCTAATTAGTGATTCTGTTAAAACAATAAAAAGGAAAGTTGCTTCTCAAGTTGATGAATATTTTTCTAAAGGTGTAAGTGATCCTTCCCAACCTTCAATTAAGGCATGTATGCAAAGTACTGAAAAATGGAAAGATACTGACTTGTCATTTGCTTTGTGGTTTTACAATGCTTGCATTCCATTTAATGCGTTTACGTCCCCTTATTTGCAACTTGTTATTGATAGAATGATTAGTATGGGTCATGGATATCAACATCCTTCATTTCATGCTTTGCATGTGACCTTGTTGAATGATGCTAAAAGACATGTAGGGCTGATTGTTGATTCTATTAGGTAAACTTGGGTAGATATAGGTTATACTTTAATGGGAGATGGGTGGACGGATACTAGTCAAAGGCCTTTGATTAATTTCTTAGTATATTATCCAAAGGGTATATCTTTTATTAAGTCTGTTGATGCTTCTAATATTTACACAAATGCTAAAAATTTGTGTAATCTTTTTAGTGAAATTGTGGAAATGGTTGGTCCTACAAATGTAGTTCATATGGTGATGGATAACGGTGCTAATTATAAGGCTGCAGGTGCCTTGCTTGTGGAAAAATATAAAGGCATTTATTGGTCACCTTGTGCAACTCATTGTATAAATTTGGTCTTGAAAGATGTAGGAGAGATGGAAAATGTGAAGAATGTCGTGGCTTCTGCTTCTCAAATTACTGTTTTTGTGTATAATCACAAGGTAACTTTAAATTGGCTTAGAAAAAGGCTGGGTTGGAGGGAAATAATTCGTCCAAGTGCTACTCATTTTGCTACCTCTTTTATTGCTTTACAAAGCTTGTATGTTCATAAAGATGATTTGGAAGCATTAGTTGTTAGCAATGAGTTTAGGCAATTTTTTAAGAATGCAAATGCGAAAGATGTGAAAATTAATGTGTTGTCTGATAGGTTTTGGGAAGAATGTGAGATAGTTGTGAAGGTTATAATTCCAATAATTCGATTGTTGAGACTTTGTGATACTGATGAGAAACCATCTTTGGGTTATATTTTTTAGAGTATGTATAGGGCACGCAATGGGATCATGAAAACATTTAAGAATATGATAGAAAAGTATAAGCCTTACACTGATATTATAGATAAACGATGGGATCATATGTTGCGCCAAGATCTTCATGCAGCGGCTTATTACTTGAATCCTACATTTCAATATGATCCAACATCCTTTTGTAAGGACAGTGATATCATGCATGACGTACTAAATTTAATGGACAAAGTTGAGCTAGCAGAAAGCACTGAAATGTTAAATGAGTTAAGAATATTTAGAGAACGTGAAGCATGCTTTTCTCATCCTAAAGCACTTGCTTGTAGCAAAACAACTCGTCCAGGTACAATTTTAATATCACAATATTTTTATTTTATTTAATAGTTAATTTTTTTTAATTTTTGAGTTATATTATGTTTTTCCTTCTTATTTTTGAATAAAAGATGAATGGTGGAAAACATTTGGTTATGATGTTCCAAATTTGCAAAACTTAGCTGTTAGAGTTCTTAGTCAAACCGCCTCTTCGTCTGGATGTGAACGCAATTGGAGTGTGTTTGAGCGCATTCATTCTAAGAAGAGAAATAGATTGGAGCATGAGAGATTGAATGACTTGGTTTTCGTTCATTATAATTTACGATTGAGGAATATGTACGTTCTTACTTATTATAATTGATATAGTTAATTATCACAACAATATATATCTTTTTGCATCAAGATAATGTTTTTTACTTATGATTATCAGGTTTTTATTGTCTAAGAGACCATTTGATCCCATTGATTATGAAACTATAGATGAAATTAAGGACTAGATTATTGATAAGGAAGGTGAACTTGATAATGATGCATTTGAGAATATAGTTCTTCAAAAACCAAATAATGCAGGAGTTGGTTGGTTCATTAACTTATCCTTTCTTTAATTCATTTACTTTTTATCTATGAGTTTAGTTTAACATATTAACCGATGAGTGATAAATATGATTTTTTTATTTTTGTTATGTAGATACTGAAGAGAGGGAATACAGTGATGCTGAAGGAAACTGAAGATGATAATCAGTAGAGCAATAGAGATAGTTTACTTGAAAAAAATTATGTTTGAGTTTTTTTATATATACTTATTACCATGATGACTTTAATTAGGAACAATATGCATTTTTTTGGATATTTATACTTGTTTTTAATGTATACTAATGTTTAACAAAAAATATTTTGTAGGATCCAGTAGGGTGATAGAAAAGGTCAGAGAGGGGGTAAATGACCCTTTTTCGAGTTTACTGTTTACTTCAGAAGGTTGGTTCTGAAGATACTTCTGAGTAAATATTCTATACTTAGAATTCCCTTTATATATTTAAGTGTTTCAGATGCGGAATTAAATAAGCACAAAAATAGAGCAGAGTAAGAAAATATGCAAATAGGGATTTTTATCCTGGTTCAGCCTCTGCCTAATCCAGTCCTTGGAATCTCTTGTCCAAGATTTAATTCACTAGTGGCTTTTCTTCTGGTGAAAAGCAAACCCTTTACAGCTTGTGACTGAAGTTCCTTCCAACAGTCTAGCCTGTGATGAGCTATACCAATACAGCAATACCGTCCTTTTTTATCTGAGGCTCTGAGCTTCTTTTCTCTTAAGTACTTTCCTTAAGAGATTGTCAAGCTTCCTCACACTAACTTACCCTTAGCTTAGTGTGATTTACAGCAGTTTATAGAAAAATAATTTTGTGAGCTTCTGAACTTTATTTCAGTTAGCTCAAATACAAACAAGTAAGATTTGAATGTTTGCTAGAAGCAGATTGCAAGTGGTAATGAGAATTTTGTTCACTCTTGAATTCTTTTCGTTGATCCGGCAACCTTCTTTAATGGCGGAAATCATCCTTTTATAGAGGGAAATAATGTTTTCATTGATTTTAGATCGTTGCCAAGAAATCTATCGTTGTCTCTCAATCTTATTTCCGTTAGCAATTCGTTAGAGTAGCTCGTACAATTTTGACCCGCGCCATGTTGTGCCAGGTTGATTTGGGGACCCACTTTGTACGATAAATGTAGATCAGATTTGTAAAAATGTTTTTGTTCCTGATTTCACAACAAATTTTGTCTTGCAGTAGACTTGGGGATAGAGCGCGCGATGAAATTAAATGCAGGTTCAGCTTTCTTGACTTTTGGCACCGAAAGACTGTTTTGACTTTTGCAGTTTATCAAAGTGGCTTCTTGAGGTTCTTATTCTTGAGTGTTCTTCTGATCTTTTGATTGCTTTTGAGAAACCATATCCCTTTTGATGTATCCTGGTGCTTCTGAGGTAATTTGCTTCTGAACTCAGAACTTACAAAACTATTTTAGCTTCAGAATACAATCTCCCTCATTTTGTTGGTTTTGAGTGAAGTCAAGCACATGATATACTTGCTCCCTCATAATCTTAGGTTTAGATTCTGAGTTTTAATTTTAATGATCTTAACAGAGATCAGTACAACGAAGAGTTGTACTTTAGAGGAAATGTAAAAACTTTTTTATTAATCACAATGATTTACAAGTTTTTACAATGAATTCTATTGCAATGGTTTTTCTTTAAGTGCTAAGAATTCATCTTGAGTATCCTCCCGCTGATCTATCTCCATGGTGTTGCTTGAAGCTTGGTTAGAAATCATCCATCTTTCCCAGATGTCCTTAAAGCTGTACTTGTCTTTCTCTCTCCACTCAGTGCCAACAAGTTGAGTGACAATCTTCTACTCATTAAGCTCAAACCTCTTGATAACTTCATGAACGGCTTTTGCATTTGCTTGAAGAGGAGGGACTATCTGCTGAATCAATCTTGCAGCTTTGTTGGGGATAGAAGGAAAGATTTTTTCAAGGATAACTTGGAGAGCCTTCTGATTCCAGATCCACTGAGTGTTAAGCCCATTTGCCAGATGCTGCAGGAACGGAACAATCTCACTGTCATGTGAATAGAAGGAGTGGAGAGATAGGCCACCAATCTGATTGCTTAACCCATGATATCTCTAGCTTCTGAAGTGCTTGCATTCATTGCTATCATGATATCTCTAGCTTCTGAAGTGCTTGCATTCCTTTCCACCATGATATCTCTAGCTTCAACAATGATCTTGGTAAGGGCAGCAACATACTTCTTTAGTTGATCATCTAATTCATGAATAGCCTCATTCTTCTTAGCAAAAGTGGTTTCAGTGATCTTCTTGTGAGAATCTTCAACAGCCTTGAAGATTTCAGACCTTAGCTCCCGTTTAGAATCCGTAATAACCTTGAGAGTTTCAGCTTTAGAGTCATTCATTTGCTTGAGCATCTCATCAAGACTACTTTAGATTTTCTCTTGCTACCACAGATAGAGGGCACTCTGAGTCCTGAGTGCCTGGACTTCATTCTTCAGCGCCATGGAGAATTTTGTTGAAGTGCACTCAATGGCAGTCCCCAGAGTAGATATGACATCTGCTATCTACCTCTGGAACTCTCCTTTCACCCCGTAGACTTCATCATGGATAATCTCCAAACCCCTTTCACCAACTTCCATTTGCTCATTCAACTTTACCAGAGAATCTCTTATGTTAATGTAATTTTTGAGCCTTATTTCCATGAGTGGCTACAGATGCATGATAAGTTCAGAGAGTATTTGAGAAGGAAGAGTAATCTTATCAGCTCTTTCCATTATTATCTGTGCCTGCTCAGAGATAAAAGCTACACTCTAGGCAAGTTGGCGGTTGAAGGGGGCAATCTTGATGTCCACAACTGAGTCATTGAGGCAAATGGCCATTGTGAGGAGATCATCAAGAATCTTCCCTATGTGATGGAGGGAGTTTACAAGAACAGGAGCGTTAGGGTTTCCTTCCTCAGCTGGATCGCCAAACATCCATCCTCTACTTCCAAGGGACTCATCTCCATAGATCCTTTGTTCAGCAGATCTGGGAATAAGAGTTAGGAAGTTGTTTGGATCCACCAGACCCTTTGAAACAGAGGCACGCTAATGTTGCTGCTGATGAGGAGATGGTAGTTTCTGGTAGGGAGAAATTGGCTTTGGCTGAGTCTTAGACTCCCTCATGATTTGAGTATCATCATCATCATCCTCCTCACTCACATCCTCCAGCAGAACTTCCTCATCTTTCCTCTTTTCTACTTCTTCTTCTTCTTCAACATCCTCCTCCCTTATATCCTCTGGCCTAATATTATGCTTTACAAATACTAAGCAGGCCATTGAAACAAATTCATCAGCAGGATTTGATGCTAATGATTGAACATCCCATGCAACCACTACAGTCCTATGAGCTTTCTCCTTTTGAAGAGCCGATAGGAATGGGTCATCCTCTGGCAGATTCTCTTTCAATAGAGATTGCTCATCAAACTCTTCCTTTTCTTCTACCTTTTCCTCCTTCTTAGCCTCAGCTTCATCTTCCTTCTCCACAACTTTATCCTCCTTCGTGGCCTCAACAGCAAGCCCCTCAACCGCCTCTTGAGCGATGGATGTTGTTACTATAAGAGGATCTTTGGTATTAGATATTGAAGATCCTCCTAGTGTAGACAGGAATTTCATTGGAGTTTCAAGAGTGGGTTAGAAGAGATGACTAGGATCAAACGCATCCTTCTGTTGATCCAGAGGGGGAGATTGTAGCTTCTCTCCAGCAGGAAGTTTGTAGGATTGACCACCTTTGGTGGGACTGGACTTGGTGCTACTGGAAGAGCACCTAAGGGAAAATCAAAGTCTACTAAGGTCCCTTCCAAGACCTTTCCATCCACCTCCTCTGAGTCATCCTCCTTTGTCTCAGAGGTGCTTTTCTCCTTCATCTTTGCTGTGAACTCCTCTGGAGCAGGTACTCTATTTCCTTTTGATAGAGCTCTTTTCTCTACTTCCTCAGTAACAATCCTTATATCTCCAACTATCCCTTTTCAAGGTATTTGAGTGAAGACCTCCACTATACTCTGGTTCATTACCCTAATCATATCATCCTTCTGAGGGTCATCTTCTGAGATGATGGTCTTGCCATAGGTTATGGACTTCTTCTTCCTCTGCCTCTCTTCTTTTTCTTCAACCTTCTCCTCTTTCTCCTCCACCTTTTCTTCCTTCTCCTCAACCTTCTCTTCTTTCTCTTCAACCTTCTCTTCTTCTTCATCATTGGGGATAACCATATCTGGATCAAATTCTCCCCTTCTCTTCTTAGTCAAAACACTAATTGGCCTCCTATCCTCCTCATAATCTTTTGAGCTGTTATGCTCCATGGGCCTATGCATGTACTGATATTTGTTCATGGAATAGGTAATTCCTTGAGCCTTTCCTTTAGTGAGCTCAGTGGGAATTACCACATCCTCAGCAGCAAATGTCTAACTTTTGCTGATTCGACTTCTTTTTGCTTTAGGAACCTCCTCCTATTTCAGCATAGGCTCCCTCTGCCTCTTGGGGGAGACTTCCTCAACCCCTTTTGCCCCTTCACCCTTCTTTGCAGCCCTCAACTCCTTCTCCCTTCTCTTCTTCATTAGATTCTTCTTCAGGGCCTCTTCCCTGTCCCATTTTATCCCATAATCTACCTTTTTATCGAAGGTTTCCTTCACAATCTCACTTCCCAGAGCGCCATCCTCCTTTGAGCAGTCTATACCACATGTAGCCACAATTCTAATGATGAGACCACCAAGTGTGTATTTGTGGTGAAGTATGTGCTGCATTTATGATGACTGGCCAGTTGACCTTCTTCTTCACCAAGTACACTAAGATACAGTGCTCATAACTTGATACTGCTTTTGTGGAGTTCATCTTCTGAAGAAGGAGATGAGCCATTATAAACTACTAGTATATTGGCTCTTGAAGCATGTGAGTACTGATCTTCTCACCAAACCATCCTTCTGGCATGAATGCCTTTTTGTTGTAGCTCATGGAGTCCTCACATCTTCTCCTGAGAGCAAGACCTTCATCTTTCAGATTCAATAGTTTTGCCAAGAAGGTGGGGTTAATGGTGATCTCTTTGCCTTTTACTACAGTTTTGAGCTCCTCCTCGCTCACTGTGCATTTCTTAAAGTTCTTGTAAAATTCAAGAACTATTGCTGGAAAAGTTATCTCTTTTAGCCTAATCCATGTATTAAATTGATGAACTTCTATTGTTTCTTTGTACGGATTGGCTTGTACGAAGGATTCATCTCTAAGATATCTTTGAGAGATGATATTTGAGGGATTTGACCTGTATAGAACAGGAACAAAGGTTTTTTGAGGGATTTGGATAATAATTTGTTCGTTAGGATTTTTGGAGGATCTTGATCTCTTAGGTGCCATTTCTGAATAATTGATTGAAGAAGTAAGAGGAATTTTAGGGTTTGAGAAATCTAGGTTAAGCAAAGATATCAAAAGAGGTTGAGAGGGTTTTGGCAAAGTGTTTTGGAGATAAACAATAATATTATATTTATACGTAGGATTCAGAGGGGTAAACATAGTAAAGAGGGATGGTTATTAATGTTGACGGTTGTGAGCGAATGACATTCGACCTGCACGATCGTTGTGAGGCGCCGGCCCCGTGAGATGGGGCGTGGGGTTTTCGAAAAGGAGAGCCATTGGAAAGTCGCGTTGGAAAAGAGGTTTCCTTGGAAGGAACCGTGGTTTGCTTGAAAATGGGTTGCAATTTCAAAAAAAAGATTCGAGATCAGGATCTCTAACCTATGGTACTCAGAGTCGCCACCTGGATCAGCTCTTCCAGGAAATTTCGATACAGCCTAGATCCGTTAAGCCTAAGCAATACCATAGTTCAGAGATTCGGGTCCGGGATGAGTTATTTATTTCGTCATCATTTGAGTTAAATTACACTATGAAAGAAACCATGTTTATAATATTCAAACTAAACTAGATATTTTCAGTTTATGTTTATTGCGCATGCATAGAACGGTAAGTAAATTGCGGAAGGTAAATACATAGGAAATTAAATGGGCCTATTCTACGGGGTATTAATTACATCATTGGTCTTAGGGTTTTACAAATCTCCTAAATACATCAAAATCTAAGGGGTACAATAGCCTAGAATACATTGATATATAATAAATATTACATTGGATTTCAAAATTGAAAGCGATACCCGAAGGAATTTAAATCCTAACATACATCTATCCTGCATCCACAAAGGTTAGCACGAGATATGGCATCATATTTACACGTATTTACCAAGTGTACCATGTATATTCGATTTGGATTTTTGGCAAGACCCGTGTGGTCGAGATAAAAACAACGAAGATTTCGGAGTTCTTGTTTCATGAAAATTGTTCATTTTTATTTACACGTATGTTGGTCGATTTTATTAGTGAAAATAAACACATGGAAATTTCGTGAGGACTGTTATTCGGGAACACTTTTTATTCCTTTCATGGGGGTGACCTAAAACAACATTTAGAAAGATAAATCTAGGCTAAACATGTATAATATAGTTGTCGTTTGGGTTAACAATGGTAATTCATATCATTATCGACTTCCTTGTGAAAGGAGATAATGATATGAGTGGCCTGAAGCGTTACCATTGCTACTCCAAACTTTAATTAACACATTAATACATTAATAAATCATACATGAATCCTAAATAATTATAAATCAGAGGTTTGTTACCCCTAATGATGCATTTCCAAGCTCAGAATGGTCTCAGCTGGTCATTCCGGACTCAAACGATTCGAAATGGAGCAAAACAAAGCAAAACTACATTCTGGCAGGGAAAAATTGTTAATGGCATTAAGCAATATCATTAACGATATAAGGTGATATCGTTAATGATATCGAGTTCCCAAACCTGCAATAAACATGCAAAAATAGTAGAAAATAGCAAAAACGATAATCCAAACTTCAAATGATCATAACTTTTGTTGTACTTAACCGATTTGGATGATATTTATCATTCTGGAAAGCTCATGATGTGTAGAATATGTTTATATAATCAAAACACTCAAACATATTTGAAATTATGCTGTAAATCACAGAAAGCAGAATCATGCGCAGAAACGGGAAATAACAGAAAATAACCAAAAAGAAAACGAAACTTCAAAAAGAAAAGCATATAAATGTAAGCACAATCTCTAGGAACTCAGAGGCTTACCCCGTAGCTGTGAATCCACTTTGCTTGGTCCATGAAGGTACTCGGAAAGTCCTCTTTGTTTCTTTGGCTCAGTTTTGCAGTTTTTGGTGAAAATGGAGAGTAAAGATCTACTTTTGGCGGGAAGGCTAGGCTTCCTGGATATGGTTTGTAAAGAGAGGAAGAGAGGAGGTAAGAGTCCTTCTTCCTTTAGATTTAGGCTTGAAAACACTTCAAAAATACAAACTTTTAGAATTTTCAGTTTTTGTTTGGTGAGAGCTCTATACTTGGTTCTTGTTCTTTCTTCTTGCTAGAAATTTTTTTGAGCTCCTTCTTTTTTACTTCCATCCCCTAAATTCAGCCCTTATGGGCTACCTTCAATCCAAAAAAGACAAGTCCCATTTTGATTTTACTTTTTCCCTTTTTTCAACTAAAATCCTCATCCCTATGTAAATGTTGGGGATCCAAAGTCCTTAGTGGGATGTGGTTGTCATTTTTCAATGATGTAAACTAGTTTTACATCCTTATTAAGGACATGGTCTCTTATGAAGTGATGTCTGATATTAACATGCTTCATCCTACTATGCTGTATAAGATTCTTTGACAAATTAATCGCTCTCTTATTATCACAAAGGATTTCTATGCATTCACTTTTTATTCCATAGTCTTCTAGCTGTTGTTTGATCCATAGAACCTGAGCGACACAGCTCCAACAGCCATGTATTCTGCTTCATGGTAGATAATGATTCTGAGGTTTGTTTCTTACTGTACCAGGATACAATGTAGTTTCCTAGAAAATGACATCCTCTAGTAGTGCTCTTCCTTTCTAGTTGATCTCTTCCATAATCTGCATCAGTGAACCCTCTTAGTGAGAAATCTCCATTATTTGGATACCATAATCCAGCATCTATAGTTCCAACTAGATATCTCAGAATCCTCTTAACTGCACTTAGATGTGATTCTCATCTTGCATAGTAACATACTGCATAATGAATATCAGGTCTGCTTGTTGTGAGTAGTGTTTTAAAAAGCACTAGGCACTAGTCGGGCGATCGAAGGTGAATCGAGGCCTAGGCGGGGATTAATCGGGGCCTAGGCGGGGATTAATCGAGGCCTAGGCGGACTTAGTCACTAGTCAGTAGGGTTTAGGCGCTAGGCATAGCCAGGCGACGACCCTCAAAATAGAGCCTAGGCGGGGCCTAGGCCGGGATTTTTAAAACAGTGGCTGTGAGATATAATTGAGAACCAATCATTCCTCTAAACAGCTTCTAATAAACCTTCTTTCCTTCTGAGTCTTTGTTGAGTATTGTATTGGAAGCCATGGGTGTTGATGTCTCTCTTCCATCTTCTATACCAAATTTCTTCAGAATATCCTTGGTATATTTGGATTGATTAATGAATATTCCATTTGAACTTTGTTTAATTTATAGACTAAGAAAGAATGTTAATTCTCCCATTATAGACATCTCGAATTCATTCTTCATTTGGGAACTGAAGTGGCTCCAAAGATAATATCATCAACATAGATCTGAACAAGGAGCATGTCCTTATTCCTTCTTCTGATGAATAATGTGGTGTCTGTTTTGCCTTTAACATGTCCTTTTGAGGTAAGAAAGATTATCAATCTCTCATGCTAGGCTCTGGGAGCCTGCTTCAGACCGTACAACACTTTCTTCAACTTATAGACATGGCATGGATGCTTTGAATCTTCAAAGCTAGGAGGTTGCTTAACGTAGACTTCTTCTAAGATGAATCCATTTAAGAAGGCACTTTTCACATCCATTTGGTATAGCTTAAATTCTATATGGGATGCAAAAGCGCAGAGGATTTTGATTGCCTCAAGTCTTGCTACGGGAGTGAATGTCTCCTCATAATCAATTCCTTCTTGTTGATTATATCCTTGAGCTACTAGTCTAGCCTTGTTTCTAATTACATTCCCTTCTTCGTCGAGCTTGAATTTGAATACCCACTTAGTGCCAATAATGGATTTGTTCTTTGGTATTTGGACAAGATCCTAGAAGTCATTTCTGGTGAACTGATCTAGTTCTTCTTGCATGGCCATCATCCAACTTTCATCATGTTCCGCGTCTTCAAATTTCTTAGGTTCTATGATAAAGATAAATGCTGGATGACTTATCATTCTACTAAGTTATCCTCTGGTAAGAACTGGATTCTGAGGTGCATCAAGGATCAGTCTTTCTGGATGGTCCTTCTTGGTTCTTGTTTCCTTGGGTATGCTATGATGAATAGGAATCTCTTTTCCTTCTGGATGATATTCTTCATTTTCATGTTCTGAGAATCTGATCTCAGATGGTTCATCCTTTGTTGATGTTTCTCCTTAGGTTGACTTAGAGGGTTGTTTATGTGAGACAGAATCTCCATCTTCCTCTGAGCTTGTTCTTTTTCCTACATGGTCAGTTTCATCGAAATCTACATGTATTGACTCTTCCAATGTTGCTATTCTTTTAACAAAGACTCTATAAGCTTTGCTATGTGTTGAGTTGCCAAGAAAAATTGCTTCATCAGCTTTAGGATCAAATTTTCCTAATTGTTCTTTATTTTTTAGTACAAAACATTTACACCCAAATGCTTTAAAGTACCCAATTTTAGGTATTCTGCATTTCCAAATTTCATAGGGAGTTTTATCAATTACTGATCTAATGTTTACCCTATTCAGTATGTAACATACAAAATTGACTGCCTCTGCCCAAACATATTTGGGAAGGTTGTTGTCATTGAGAATGGATCTGGCCATTTCAACTATGGTTCTATTCTTCTTCTCAACAACCCCATTCTATTAGGGGGTGTGAGGAGTAGAGAAGTTGTGCTCAATCCCTCTGGCGATACAGAATCCAGCAAATAGTCTATTTTCGAATTCTCTGCTATGATCGCTTCTTATTTTAGAAAGAAGGACTCCTTGTTCAACCTCAACTCTAGAAGGACTCCTTGTTCAACCTCAACTCTGTTACATAGTCTGGAAAATCCTTCATAGGCTTCATCCTTGCTACTTAGCAGGACAACCCATGTATATCTGGAATAATCACCACTATAACCACGGTATATCTATGTCCACCCATGCTCATGGGTAGAACAGGCCTAAACAAGTCTAGATGAACAAGTTCTAGGACTCTTTTAGTGGAGAAATCAAATTTAGACTTAAAGCTCCTTTTGAATTATTTTCCATACTGACATGCATTACACAAATGATCCTTTTCGAAGTTTAAGCTTGGCAGACCCTCAACAAGTTTTTGTTTGACTAGTTTGGTCAGAAGGTTCATGTTAGCATGTCCTAACCTTCTGTGCCATAGCCATGACTCTTCTTCTTTGGTCATTAAGCATATATATCTTTCTTTGATTTATCATTTAAATTAATTATGAATACATTGTAGACTCTAGGAGCATCTATCAAGGCTTTATTTGACTTACAGTCAATGACGGACCATCCTTTTGAGTCAAAGATGACTTTTCTTCCTTGGTCACATAGCTGAGCGACACTCAGAAGATTGAATTTCAAGCCATCAACAAGCGAGACTTCTTCAATTTTGATTTCTGATCCAATGGTTCTTTTGCCAATGATTTTTCCCTTCTTGTTGTCTCCAAATCTCACATTTTCATATTTTTTACATTCTAATGAGATGAATGATATCTTCTTGTTGTCATATGTCTTGAGCATCCACTATCTATATACCAGATTTGTTGACCTTCTGTGGATCAAGACTTACCTGCAAAAGTGAATGGTGAGAATCTTCGAACCCAGTTTCCCTTGGGTTCGGGTGCATCATAAGTTAGATCTGGCCAATCATAAGAATCATAAAAACCATTCTTAAATCTACACATTGAAGTTATATGATTTTTCTTTCCACAAAAGTTACAGAAGATCTTGCAGCTTCTCTTGCCATTTCTTTCTGCAGTGTTCTGAGAGATGGGCACAGATAAAAGAGTTCTTGGATTGGTTGCCTCTGAGGTATAGCTCTTCTTCTAGCATGTGGATTTCTCTGAGTTATCTTCTGATAACCTCCTTTCTGATGACTGTTTGCGCCATATCTATATCCATACTCCTTATAACTCCTTTTCCTTGGAGCTGAGGATTCTCCTTGATACATTCTTTGAGGATTTTACTTCTGATGAACATTCATCTTCTGAATATGCTTCTTCTCCTGAGGATGATCCTTCTTCTGAGGAGGTTCCTTCTTCTGAGATTCTAGTTTTCCAGGAATAGTTATCTTTCCTGATAGATAACCTTTCACCAATATTACTCTTCTGCTAAGGTTGGTTGCATTGACTCCTACCAAAACTAATTCTTTCGTAAGCTTCTCAACTTCAATTTCTAGCTCTCCTTGCTCTTGTGAATAGCTTTGGTGGAGTTATCTCTAGCTATATCTCGGATACAGAAGTCTGTAAAGTGTTCTTCTAGAAGCTTCATATGTTTCTTGTTTTTCTTAACCTGCTTATAGATTTATGTAAGTACTTGCATGATTTCATCAAGAATATTGAGTCTGGAATTTACCTCATCATTCGCCTAAGATTTTCCTTCTGATGATGAGACTTTCTCTGTGCTGCTTTACCATGATTCAACTGGTGGGTACATGTCATCTGTAGCCATGAAGCATATTTGTGCAGTCTCTTCATTTTCTAAGGAATCTACAAAGCTCTCTTCTTCGCTGTCACTCCATGTTGCCCCCATAGCTTTCTTTCCTTTGTCCTTTCTTAGCCTCGGACAACTGGACTTGATATGTCCTTCCCGGTGATACTTAAAATAGGTTATAGGTTTTTTATTTTCACCTTTGATTTTCTCTTCAGATCTTCTGAATTTGCTCTTTAGGAAGTCCTTTTTCTGGAAGTATGACTTCTGAGGAAAATTTCCTTTCTTATGAACCTTTTGAGGAGTCCTTGAATTCTTCTTCATGAACTTCTTAAATCTTCTAGCCAGCATGGCCATATCCTCATCATCTTTTGATGAGCTTTCATCAACTTCTTCTGCTCTCAAGATTATCGCCTTCTTTCCTTCAGACTTTGCCTTTTCTTTCTTTTGAAAGTTCTGCATACAAATCTCATAAGTGATTAAGGAACCAATAAGCTCATCATACTTGTAAGTAGTGAGATCTTGAGCTTCTTCTATAGCCTTCTTCTTAGCCTGGCATTTCACAATTAGGCTTCCGAGAATCTTCTTCACTTGCTCCTCTTCTGAGAAGTTCTTTCCTAACCTTTTGAGTTCATTGATGATATTAGTGAATCTTGCATTCATGCTTGATATTAATTCTCCTTCTTCCATTTCAAATAACTCATAGAGGCGAAGGTTCTGGTTGTTCTTGGATTCTTTGACCTTATCTGTTCCTTCATAGGTCACCTCAAGCTTTTTCCAGATCTCCTTGGCACTCTCACAACCTAAAATTTTGTTGTATTTTGCAGTATCTAAAGCACAATGTAAAAATTAATGGCTGTTGCATTATTTTGTAGCTTCTTCATGTTAGAGTCATTATATTCACTTTCTGGTTTAGGAGAGACTACCCCATCTACAGTTGATGTAGGAATGTATGCACCATTGACTATAGCAAGCCATTCATACATATCCTGAGATTATATGAAATTTTTCATTATATTTTTCCAGAATGTGTAATTCTATACAAAGAATAGTGGGGGTCTGGACACAGACAACCCTTATGGGAGTATCTGTGTGGTCATATTTTCAGGCAAATGCCTCATGCTATTTTCACCCATTTTAATCTTTTAATCTAGATTTGTTAAATTTGTTTTGAGTTCCTACTCTGATACCAATTGTAGGACCCAGTAGGGTAATAGAATAGGTCAGAGGGGGATGAATGACCCTTTTTCGAGTTCACTGTTTACTTCAGAAGGTTGGTTCTGAAGATGCTTCTGAGTAAATATTCTATACTCAGAATCCCCTTTATATATTTAAGTGTTTCAGATGCGGAATTAAATAAGCACAAAAATATAGTAGAGTAAGAAAATATGCAAACAGAGATTTTTTATCCTGGTTCAACCTCATCCTAATTCAGTCCTTGGAATCTCTTCCCCAAGATTTAATTCACTAGTGGCTTTTCTTTTGATGAAAAACAAACCCTTTATAGCTTGTGAATGAAGTTCCTTCCAATAATCAGGCCTATAATGAGCTATACCAATATAATAGCACCGTCCTTTTGTATTTGAGGCTCTAAGCTTCTTTTCTCTTAAGTACCTTCCTTATGAGATTGTCAAGCTCCCTCACACTAACTTACCCTTAGCTTAGTGTGATTTACAACACTTTATGGAAAAATAATTTTTTGAGCTTCTGAACTTTATCTCAATTAGCTCAAATACAAACAAGTAAGATTTGAATATTTTCTATAAGAAGATTGCAAGTGGTAATGAGAATTTTTTTCACTCTTGAATTCTTTTCGTTGATTTGGCAACCTTCTTTAATGGCGGAAATCATCCTTTTATAGAGGGAAAGAATGTTCCCGTTGATTTTAAACCGTTACCAAGAAATCTATCGTTGTCTCTCAATCTTATTTCCTTTAGCAATCCGTTAGAGTAGCTCGTCCAATTTTGACCCGCGCCATGCTGTGCCAGGTTGATTTGGGGACCCACTTTGTACGGCGAATGCATATCAGATTTGCAGAAATGTTTTCGTTCCTGATTTCAAAATAAATTTTATCTTACAATAGACTTTGGGAAAGAGCCCGCGGTGGCATTAAATGTAGGGTCTGCTTTCTTGACTTTTATCGATGATAGACTGAGTTGAATTTTGCAGTTCATCAGAGGGGCTTCTTGAGGTTCTGAGTCTTGAGTGTTCTTCTGATATTTTAATTGCTTCTGAGAAACCACAGCCCTTCTGACGTATCTTGGTGCTTCTGAGGTAATTTGCTTCTAAACTCAGAACTTACAAAACTATTTTAGCTTCAGAATCCAACATATTTTTTCATATATATTTTTCTTTGAAAAAATCCAAGAAATGGTTGAACCCCGATTGAACTCGGTTGAACCTCTAAAATTGTGAACCTCTAACTTTACCGGCTTTACATCCAGTCTGGTTTCTATAACATTGATATTATGACTTTGACATTTACTTGCATATGATATGATATGATTATGAGCGTGACATAAGATTCCTTCCACAATTGATGATTTATTTGAACCGACCTAATACAATAATCATGTAGAGAAATTTTTGCTTATAAGGGATATGTGATCATAAACAGATTCCCAAAATAAAAATTTGATATAGTTTTTGTTGTATTTGGTGTAATTAACCTTACTTCTGTGATTTTTTAAATGATAAATTCAAAAAAGTATCATGTGATTTAGGTTGTTTTTATAAAAAGAATTTGCGATATTTCGGATCTTAAAAAGAGATTCAAGGATTTTATCTTTAGCAAAACAAGAAATTTTCATTAATACTGTTAATTTTTTATGACGTTTCAAAGGCAATATTGGAAAAACATAATGTTCTTCATCTTCTCCAAAAGTTTGAATTCATTTATCAAAACCTCAATCTCTCAACAGCACTACCACCGTGAATCCAGCCACCACCACTATCCTAACCAACACCACTATGACCACCGTCCTAACCACTGCCAAACGTCAAAGATCTCTCGTCCATCCTTTCCCTCTTTTCTTTCTTTGCACACCATTTTTTCACTGGTAAATCAAGAAATGAAGAAATTGAAACGGAAACGATCCTCGAGGGCCATCGCTTCCCACGCCGCACCGGTGGTGCGTCGTCGAATTAAACTTGGAAAGATGAAAGGGAGATGAGACGTTGAGTTCCGATAAAGAAATCGAAATGGTACCAGTCCTTGAGAAAGGAGTTGTCCTCGATGTTGTGAATTTTATCAGGATGCGTGTTAAAAAGTAGACGATGATCGAAACAACGAAGAAATGAAGAAGAAGGAATAGACGAAGAAGAGGGAATGAATGATGATGATGATGATGATGATGATGAGTGTATGATGAACTTGTGGCGAGGAAATTTGGTGGTAGGTAGAGGATGAGCAAATTGGAAATTTTTTTTGTAAAGGACGATGAATTTTATGGCAAGCATGAATTGGAGATGAAAGTTTGATTTCATATTTAAGGTAATTTTGGGTAAATAAATTGTAATTAGGGTTTGGATTTATATTTTAACTTGTTCATCATAATTTCACTGCTCAGATGGATGATTTATTGCTTCTTTTGTGAGTAAACTGATTCATCGTGAATTGAATTATTTGGATGAGAAAAAAGTGATTATCTTTGTAGGTGAATTTGATTTAGGGTTTAAAATGAGATGAGTACAAGAATTGAGTTTTTCCGGCAAAGAAGAATATCAAAGTTAGAGTTTTCAAAAATATTTCTTGCCACGTCGGCGAGATTAACAGTGTTTATGAAATTTTCTTGTTTTGCTAACGATTTGATACTTCAGGTTCCTTTTAAAATCCGTAATACTACAAGTTCTCTTTTAAAAACTGTCCAAATCACATAGTACTTTTTTGGCGTTTACATTTTTTTAAAACATACCGAATCATGCATGTCACTGCAAATTAGAGTTCATCATAAATGTATATCTAGCTATTATATTATTTTTTGTTGTTCGATTTTAAAAATAATTATTAATTGGGTAATTCACAAGATGTAGCACAATTGATAACATATGCTAATTATACGGAAGAATAATTTGTTTTAAGTCTTTTAACTCTTAAGATATATACTGTTGAAAGGATAAAAAACATCAATTGTGACTAAATTTTGAATATTATTATCTCGATGATGATACTTTTCGTTTTAAAAAATTATTTGAGTTGAATTTGTTTACTTAATTCTCATATTGTTTATGAGGAAGTGGTGGCATTGTTTTTAATTTTTTTTAAAATAAGGTGATATTTTACCAAATTTTGTTCATTGAATGATTGAACACACAACCGCACACATCTTGAATTACATCTTGAATTGATCAATAATGTAAAAGTTTTGATCCATGCTCAAAAATTACAAGGTAATTATTAGTTTGTCAAATGATATTATTACTTTGTCAAATATAATATCATCATATAAAGCTAACTTGATTGTGATTTCGGAAAGACTTGATTAATATATTTTATATAAAATATTAAAACACATATATTAATTATTTGACATTAAAACACTTATGATTTTATATTAATTAAATTGTTTCAATATCTTAAGAATTAACTGCATGCTAGCTCTTAGTGCTTTTTCAGTTCTTCCTTTATCTTTGTGTGACATTTTTTTATTTATTATTTTTCCAGCTGTCTTTGTGATTAACGATCAGGTCTTTTCTTAAAGGCTTTATGAGATGGAGACAATTATGGTAAAATTACTATGTTTTAACTTATTCTTTGTTCTTTCCTTGTCGGATTATAGTTTTACTTAGTTAAACATATTTATAAATTATAATGAAATTGTTGAAAGTTCAATTTCATTTTCAGTTCAAACAAAAAGAAAAGAGTCTTAATCCTTGTATTTAAAAACAAATTGTAAGGTTTTTCTAGTTTTGACTTCATTAAATTTTATGGTCGTTCAAATTTTAACATGCTTAAGCCAATCTTCAAAATGATGAGATGGAACTTTTTTGGAACAAATTTTACCTTAAAATGATGAGATGGAACTTTTTTGGAACAAATTTTACCTTAGTTATGACTTCAAGGAAAAAGAGAGGAACATTCGTACTCAAGATTTTAAAAATTTATTTGTTTGTTGTATTATATAAATATCATAGAATGGACTTGTTTCCATGACTTCGGCAAGAATATCAAAATTTTAAAAATTGATTTGTTTATCGTGTCATATATATCACTCAATATCGTAAAATAGAATTGTTTTAATGACTTCTGTAAAAATAACAAGAATGGTGAAGAGGATTGAATTTAGATATTTAAGATAGAAAAGAAATTTATATAGATGACTAACCTTGTTAGATATTATAGCTAATTTGTAAAAGGACTAATGCATACTTTCCACCATAATCTTGGTAGCTTTTCACTTTTTCGCTCTCAACTTTTATTTACCTCCTCTAACACCCCGAATTGGCGAAAACACACCCAACAACCCCTTTAAGTTGATATAAACGCGAAAAAAGCCAGCGCGTGACTAACACGTACGGTGATGTGGTTAAAATTCATGTAATTTGATGTCACGTGAGTGACATTAGAGACTAATATGAATTGTGGAAAGTCCAATTTGAAATTTTCTTCATTCTTCTTGTTTTCATATAAAAATGAGTTATTTTTCTTTGTAAATTTTTTTGTCAACCAATTGTTTTCATTTATTAGTTATGTTTATGTTAAAATTTGTTCTCACTTTTGAAGAGAATGCGAAATTAATGACTTATAATGAATAATTAAGCAATTTTTGCATTTGAAATAAGGAAAATAATGTATACGCGCATTTATGCCACCTTGAACAGACTCTGAGTGCGTTTTTACCAAATTCAAGATGTTAGTTGAGGTAAATGGATGTTGATAGTGGCAACAGTAAAAACTATCAAGTTTTGCGGGGGGGGGGGGGGGGGGATGATGGATTAGTTATTAGCATGGTTTTTAAAATCGGATCGAACCAGCCGGTCTAACCGGGTTCAACCAGAATCGGTGGTTAATCCAGTCCGGTTTGTAATGGTTCACAGGGTGGTCAGGAACCAGTCAATGATCGGTTTGAACATGTCAGTTTCGGGTTGAACCAATCGGTTCAATGGTTAATTGAACCGATCGTTGACCGGTTCTTGAATTCTATGTACTTTTTTAAAAAAATAAATTGCTTTCCATGGTGTTTGATCCTAGGATCCCTTACTTCATATATCATTTACCCTACCAATTGAACAAATGTCATTGATCGACTTAACTTTTTCCATTTTATATTTTTATACGATAAAATATAAAATTATTTTACACTAAACTATATTTTTATTTGGAAAATATCTACAATATGTTTATGTTGTATGTCAAGTGAACCAATTTGATTATTATTCAAATTTGTAAAACTGTTTATCTAGTTTAACAATTATGGTTTATTCCGATATTACATTCAAATTTTTTTTAAATTAACGATTCATTCTTTCACCAAATTATATTGTTTATTTCATTTATGTTTATTTTTATTTAAAGTAAGACTTTTGAAAAATAAATTATTAACATTAAATATTATTTCATTTTGGTATAAGGTAACTTATATTAAATATTTTGATAAAAAAATTATATTAAATGTTCAATATCAAATTATTTAAAAATATTAATATTATAATATTTTTTTAAGAAAATCCGATTCGATCACCAATTTAATTCGGTTGAACCTTAAATCCATGAACCATTCATTTCACTGACAAATACAACATATATTATTGTACCATCTATTGGGGTTGGTACAAGTGATAAGCAGTTTGGTATCATTTAAGTAAGGTTTCAAATTCGAGCCTTATGAACGTAGAAAATTCTTATTAAGAAAATCTTTCATCATAATCAGGCGCACGATTCAATTCTCGGTTATAATTGGGAGTAACTCTGATAAACCAAATAAGCAACCAAAATTTTTTTATTGTGCCATATGATCAGTAATGCAAAAATATCAAAGCAGTCAATCATTCATACACAATACATAATCGATTTTTACTTGGTTCACCCCGATTGGTCTTAATATGCCAATCTTTTGAAGGACTAATCAAATGATCTAAGAGAGTTGCTTTATTGATTACTAATGAGGCCAAGAAGAAGCATACACAAGAGTTTTTTTACAGAAAAGTATAAACTCCAAAATCTAAGCCTTAACAGAACAGAGAAGAAGACTCTTAAGCAAAGCAAAATACAATCTAAACAAAAACGTAAACAATAACTGAGAGCAAATTATATAACCCCCAAACCAGTGACGCAAGTAGTAACTGCCTAACAACCCCGCCAACAACTTGCATACAGAATTCACCACAGCCATATATAAAAAAGATAAAGAATAGATGAATCAAATGATAAAGAGATGGAATCACCACAGGAAGAAGCAGGAGAAGAAAAGACAGAAAGAGAAAGCTGAAAAAAGTCATAAAGAGCACTTAAATAGCTCTTCCGATTAAAAAACAGTTGAATTGGATCAGGGCCATGATAAGTGGGCTTTGGGGCTTGGGCTCACAAAAGACTTAAGAGAAGTTACAACTCAGAAATAATAACAAGACTTGTACAACAACAACCCTAGGTATATATGGATATAAAACTATTAAATGACACCTAAAAACCTAACATTCTCCACTTGGCCATCTAGCATCTAGAATAAAGCTTTCTCACCTTTGATCAGTAGGGAAATCACCAACTTCAAGACATGGTGGCACCATTTGACACAAAGTCAAATGATACAACACCAATCTTAGCAAGAGCAGCCTAAAATTTATCAATAGAAACAATCTTAGTAAAAATATCAACAGGATTTACACTATTATGAATTTTATCCACATGAATAGAACCATTATCAATTATATCTCTTACAAAGTGCATTTTAATGTCAATGTGCTTACTTCTTTCATGAAATACATCATTTTTACTTAAGTGAATTGCTGATTGAGAATCACAATTGACTCTTACAAGGTTTTGACTTAAACCTAACTCAGAAATAATGCCCTTTAACCATAAAAACTCTTTAATAGATTCAGTTAAAGATATATACTTAGCTTCTATGGTTGACAAAGCAACCACATGCTGCAGGCATGATTTATAGCTTATAAGATTATTCCCAACAGTAAAATAATAACCTGATATTGATCTTCTTTTATCAAGATCAGTAGCATAATCAGAATCACAATAACCAATTACAGATAAATCTTTATTTTCAAGAGATTTATATGTCAAACATAAGGAAGAATTTCCACACAGATATCTAGCAAGCCACTTGACAGCAAACCAATGATCCTTACTAGGATTACTCATATATCTACTAACAAGGCTTACAACAAAGGCAATATCAGGCCTGGTGCAAACCACGCAATACATAAAAGAGCCAACAACATTCTGATAAGGTATATTAGACATGAACTCAGTGTGTTCTCTATCAGAACTTTTGTTAGAAGAAAGTTATAAATGAGCACCAATGGGAGTATTAATAGGTTTATTGCAATCTAACTCAAAATTTCTCATAAATTTTTCTATATAATCCTTTTGAGTGAATCTCAAAATTCCATTAATTTTATCTCTATGTATATCAATACCAAGAATTCTTCTAGTAGCACCTAGATCTTTCATGTCAGCTTTAACTTGAGTTTATCAATCTCAGATTTGCTTTTACAAGCAATTAACATATCATCAACATATAATAACAAGTAAATGTAAAAACCATCATTCAATTTACAAAAGTAAACACATGGATCAAATTTACTTCTCATAAAGTTAAGTTTAAGCATGAACTCATCAAATCTTAAATACCACGGTCCAGGTGATTGTTTAAGAACATAAAGGGACTTCACCAATTTACAAACATAATTTTATTTTCCCTTAACAACAAAACCTTCAGGCTGAGTCATGTACAACTCATCCTCAATAATTCTATGAAGGTAAGCGGTTTTAACATTTAGTTGTTCCAATTCTGGTAATACATAGTAGTTAAAGATAGAATTAGCCTTATAGAAACATGTTTGACAACAGGAAAGAAAATTTCTTGGTAGTCAATACCTTCCACTTGAGAAAAGTCTTTTGGTACAACTCTAGCCTTAAATCTCTTTTTTGCTATACCAGGTATTAGAGGTTTTCTCCTATAAGCCCACTTACATCCTATAACCTTTTTGTTTAAAGGATTAGGAACAAGAACCCATGTTTTATTCTTTTCAAGAGAATTAATCTCATCATTTAGGGCATCCTACCACTTATTCCAATCAGGATTAAATTTAACTTCAGTGTAAGATTGAGGTTCATGATCATCAAGGTTAATAACAACAAGAACAGATTATTCAACAATAGATGTATAGTTGCAATCATATAAGATATAGTAATTGAATTTATAAGGTAGTCTTATATTTCTTCTAGGTCTATCAATTTCAGCATTAGGATTAGCAACTTCATCTTGACCAACATTATCATTAACAATCTCATTTACAAGATTCTCATTGACCACATTATCATCATGAGCAATTATTTGAGGTTAATTAATAGCATTTTGTTCAAGTTTATCAAGCTCCACCTCAAAAAATATTTTATCTTGTTGTTTAACACTAAATTGAACACTAAACAACATAAGAGATTCATTCTCATTAAAAACAACATTTTTACTAATAAAAATCTTATTATCAGTCAAAGACATGCACTTAAAACCTTTTGTTCCAGTAGAATAGCCAATAAAGGCACACTTTTTGGCTTTAAGGTCCAATTTAGATTCTAAATTATGCACATAAGCACGATAACCAAAGATTTTAAGATGGGCATAAGACCATTTCCTATTGTGCCACATTTCATTTGGACATTTAAAATTGATTGACGATCTAGGAGTTATATTAATCAGGTAACAAGTAGTGAGGGCAACTTCAACCTAAAAAGATAAGGGAAGACTAGACTCATACTACATACATCTCACCTTATTTAACATAGTCCTATTGTACCTTTCAGCAACACCATTGAGGGGTATAAACACATGTCCTATGTCCATTTATACCATTTTTAATACATTATTCGTTAAACATGTTATTAACATATTCCAAACCATTATCTATTCTCAAAGTTTTAATTTTAAGATCCTTTTGGTTTTCAATCATAGTTTTCCATTCAACAAACTTGTCAAAAACATCAAACTTATTTTTCAAGAAGCAAATCCATATTTTCCCAGAAAAATTATATATAAAAGTAACAAAATATTGATTACTAGAAACAAACATAGGAACATAAGTAGATCCCCACAAATAACTATGAATATAGTCTATACAACCCTATGAAGGGTTCTGAGAAGAACTGAAACCTTGTTTATGGGACTTTCCCATGATGCAGGTTTCACAGGTATCAAGGTTCACATTACAAGGCAAGTTTAGACACTTTTACTTTTTCAAACTTATAAGACCTTTGATTCCTATATGACCTGGTCTCCTATGCCATAAAAGAGATTTCTCATTCTCATTTATAGTATTTACAGACCCAACAAAAGTGGTTCCTAGAAAATAATATAGACCATTTGAAAGAGATCCAATGAAAATGCAATGATTATTTCTAGACACCTCAATTACTTTACTTAATTCAATTACTTTACCATTATTGCAAACTAGTTTAACCTTTCCTATAACTAGAATATCATAGTGGGAATCATTTCTTATGAGGACTTTTCCTCCACTATATTAAGTATATTCAATAAACCACTCCAATTTTAGAGACATATGAAAGGTACAACTATGGTTTGAAATATAGGAATCAAGATCCTTGAGATGACTAATTGTAAAAGCTTCAGTTCATGCTTCAGTAGTGTTATTGACAACTCCAGGGTTTTGGTTATTTTGTTGTTGATTTAGGTTATTTAACCTTAATCTACAAAACCTTCTAGTATGGCCCTTTTTATGATAGTGAAAACAAGTTAAATCCTTATAACTTCTTGTTTTACTCGATTCAGCTTGATTACAACTTTCAGTTGAATTATTAACCTCATTAGACTTAGATTTCTTTCCCTTTTTAGACCTTTTACTCTTACCTTTGACATTTAAGACTTCATGAGACTCACTTTTAGTCTTAGGTTCACCTTTCATTTCTAGTTCTCTTAATCTTAAGGCATTTGTTATGTCTTTAACCTCTAAGTGTTCTCTACCATATTTCAAGGCATTTTTAATGTCTTTATACATGTCAGGTATAGAGTTTAAAAGAATAATAGTTTGGTTTTTCTCAGAAAATTTTTCATCATCACACTCAAGATCAACAACTAACTTTTGAAAATCATCAAGATTATCATAAATGCTTTTAATTAAATTCATTTTAAAACTGAAAAACCTTTCTTTTAAGTAAGCAAGTCTAGCCATGTCTTTAGTCATGTAAAGAGACTCAAGCTTTAACCAAAGCTTAGGTGCATCATCATTGTCCCTAACCTTTCTAAGGACAGTGCCGGAGAGATCAAGATCATGGTGGAATATGCTAATTCCATCATATTTTGTTTCTCAACAAGGGTCAAATTGGGAGGAAGGGAATCTATGCCTTGGAGGGCTCTATGGCATTATTGTTGGACTAAAACAACTTTCATTTTATTTTTCCAAAGAGAAAAGTCACCTTTACCATCAAATTTTTCAATATTAATTCTAGTAATTGGCATTTTGAAAGATTTACAACAAAAATAATCATACAACAAGATTTTCAATAGGAGACTCAGAGAAATACAGAAGAGAGAGAGAGAGAGAGAGAGAGAGAGAGAGAGAGAGAGAGAGAGAAAGAAGAAACTTATTGCCTATATAAAAGATAGAAGCTACCTTAAAGAATTCTTAAAGATCAAAGGGATTAAAGAACTCAAGGATACATTATTTATGAAGATCTTAGATAGAAAGATAATACAATCAATCTCATATTCAGTATAGCAAAATAGTTAAGTTCTACTGAGGACCTTAAACAAATGCAATATACAGATTAGTCTTATGAAGAAACAAAACAGATCAAGATATGAGATATCAATGTATTTCTTATAAGATCTCAGGCAAATAAAAAAATTAATGAATAAGTTATATCACATCATGCCTCATTAACAAGAATATTCAGATATGGTAAGGATGGCAAAGGAAAAAACTATTTTTCTGTAAAGATGAAGAAAAGAATACTTACAGAGTAGTTCTTCTTTTAACAGTGCCTTTAGGAGAGAAGTTTTAGAATATATTACCTCTCAAGAAGCATTTAATGATTCAGAGATCTCAGAGTATCAGAGGAATTTTAAGATTCTACAAGATCCATAAGAAGTCCAGATAT
Source organism: Euphorbia schlechtendalii (assembly GCA_949673415.1). Lineage (NCBI taxonomy): Eukaryota > Viridiplantae > Streptophyta > Magnoliopsida > Malpighiales > Euphorbiaceae > Euphorbia > Euphorbia schlechtendalii. The sequence goes on along the minus strand of CATIWQ010406745.1, from coordinate 11,375 downwards.
CAAAGATTTGGGGCAACATACAATCAGTTATATCACACCATGCCTCATTAACAAGAATATTCAGATATATGGCAAGGATGGCAAAGGCTAAAACTATTTTTCTGTAAAGATGAAGAAAAGAATACTTACAGAGTAGTTCTTCTTTTAACAATGCATTTAGGAGAGAAGTTCTAGAATATATTACCTCTCAAGAAGCATTCAATGATTCAGAGATCTCAAAGTATCAAAGGAATTTCAAGGTTCCACAAGATCCACAAGAAGTTCAGATATCAAAGATTTAGGGCAACATACACAACAGAGAGATAAATTTGTAAGTATCACAAAAAAACATCAAAGAGATGGTGCTTTTGAACAAGAAACAAGCAAACTCAGGAAATGTATGAACAATAACAAACTCAAAGAACTTTGCAGAGACTAAGTTTTCACATTAATCATGCCAAAAATTAGATTCTAAAGAGCATACTATGTACTTTTCACATAAATTAATCACAGAGGCACATAAACAGAATCTAAATTATTTTAGACTTCGGTAAAAGTAAAAAACTGATGAACATGCAAAATAAGCCAAAAACTTAAAGAATCAAAGAGAAAACTTCAAGAACATGCAAAGACAGATTCAAAATCACGGAGGCAATAACTTTGCGCTTTGATACCACTTGTAACGTAAAAATATCAAATCAGTAAATCATTCATTCATAGTAGTACACAATCGATTTTTACTTGGTTCGCCCTGATTAGTCTTAATATGCCAATCTTTTGAAGGTCTAATCCAAGGATCTAAGGAAGTTGCTTTATTGATTACTGATGAAGCCAAGAAGAAGCATGCACAAGAGTTTTTTTTATAGAAAAGCATAAATCCTAAAATCTAAGCCTTAACTGAAAATCAGAGAAGAAGACTCTTAAGCAAAGCAAAATACAATCTAAACAAAAGTGAGCACTAAACAATAACTGAGAGTAGATTATATAGCCCCCAAACTAGTGACGCAAGTAGTAATTGCCTAACAACCCCTTCTACAACTTGCATGCGGGATTCATCACAGCCATATATCAGAAAAGATAAAGAATGGATGAATCAGACGATAAAGAGATGGAATCGCTGCAGGAAGAAGCAGGAGAAGAAAAGACAGAAAGAGAAAGCTGAAACCCTAAAAGTCATAAAGAACGCTTAAATAGCTCTCCCGATTAAAAAAACAGTTGAATTGGATTAGGGCCATGATAAGAGGGCTTTGGGCTTGGGCTCACAAAAGACTTAAGAGAAATCACAACTCAAAAATAATAACAAGACTTATGACAACAACACTAGGTATAGATGGACATAAAACTATTAAATGACACCTAAAAACCTAACATGATCCAAATAAAATCGAGAAAGTAAAAGTTTAAATTCGAGTTGTATCGTTCTAGATCTACAACAAAATGTTATGACGTACTTAGAAGCTATTATGGCTGTGGATTGAAAAAGTTTGTTAAAATTAATAAAATATAGGTTGTAACGTTTATTTTTTTTTGTTTTAATAAGCATTGTCATATGACTTGTTTGTCTTATGTAAGAGCAAGTTCGATATGTTTGTGTTGTGATGTTTTACATCTGATGTTTTAATTCTAGTGATATGCTTAAAGTAGTTTTAGAATTGCCTATCTTTATTGGATTGTAAATCATGCTGCACAATTGTTAGATCGAGCATATAATTCTTCGACATGTATAAAAGTTTAGACACTTTGATTGAAATTGTAATTTTCTCTAATTTGATATAATACGCTATATTATTTATAAAAAATTCGAAATCTCAAAACACAGAATCTAATACAAAAACTATAGTGATATTTAAAAACAATACATTTATATATAATAACACATTATATTTATTTATTGCGAATTCGATATCGAAAAAGTAACATAAAATTGGTGGATGTGTTTTGAGACAAACAAAAAAGTAATTATGCTTTCTTATCAAAATGTGGGGTTTGAGAAACTTTGTCAATTAGCTAGCTTTTAAGCACATGATTTTTGTATTTGTGAGTGACATTGTAGGAGAGTCAAATTGTAATCATAATTATGATCCTTACCCTTCGTTTGTCACATGCTTGGTACGGTGTCATGCGTTAGTATCCAATTGATGATTCGATTTCTAATTTTTTTTAATAGTTTGGAACATGAAAAAAGCATACCATTGTAGAACTAGATAGGTACTTTTAATTTGTTACGATATCATAGGTTCATAATTTGATAAGTTATAATTGTGAATAATTTGTAATTATTTCTTGGCAACACTACGCCATAGATGGCTTGTCACAACAATGAAAAAATGTTACCTAAAGTGTCAAAAGTGTTGCGAAAGCACTTGTCGTAACACTTTTCCGTGAAAAAAGTCGTTGGTGATGCTTCCCTTGCAAAAAGTCATTTTCGCAACATATTTTCTTTTTTTCGCAACACTAAGAAATGTGTTGCTACAAGTAACTTTTTGCAACACTTTTTTAGTACTTGCAACGCCTTCTGTTATGTTGCAAAAAATACCCATCGTCGTCAACGTTAACGTCCGTTAATTTTTTTTCATAACACTTTTGTTGTTTTTTCGCAACACTTTTCTTATAACACTTATAGCAAATTTGCAACACCATGTCCAATTTTCGCAATACTTTTTGAAAAACACGTATGTCGCATTTGAAACACTTTTTGTGCTTATTGCAACATATTTGTAAAACACTTAATTGATGCCATGATTCAAACAAATTGAAATTCATTTTTTTATATAATTCATAATGCATAATATGCAATTGTATACAAATTCAAATGTGAACTAAGAAATACATAATACTATATAAACTAAAAATAACGCTGCTAAAAATATAGTGTTTCCAAAGATTCTGAAAAGATTCTCCAATCGATCTTTGCACATCTGAAAGTTTAAACTACTCGCCATGCGTGTGAAACATTGCTCTTATCATCTTCATAAGCAACGGTTCTTCTATGTCCAGCTTCCTCCCAATTGAAACCTATTCACTATTCGTAAGTTTGATTTTTTTTTTCATTAATATACAAATTACAGAATCCTCAGAAGCTCAAATTTAAGAAATAACAAGCTTTCATGTTGTACTTGTAAAATAGATATTGAAGTCTAACATATTGCAATCAATATTTAAAAAAACCAGTCAATAAGAATGTGTACTCTATTGTGACATTTATTTCTTTTTTACAAAAAACAAGAACTAAATTGAACACTGTATAGAAGTACAAACCCCAATTTAAAAGATAGCAAATTCATTTAAATAATAAATCTAAAATTTGCAATTATAAGTTGTAACGGGCCAGTGGCAGGGTATAGATAGATCATGGCCATGATAGAAACTTCAAAAACTTTAATTATGACAATACAAAATTCAGCATAATGCAACAACTCCAAAAATATTCAACTTTAAGATAAGAACCTAGCTAGCAGCACATATTGAATAAACACATTGAAGTTGACTAGTGCCTATATAGTGTAAAAATTTGATATTTCAATAGTAAATATGAGATAAGAATTTGTAGTAAGTGCATCTTGCATTCGATCTTCAACTCGTCTAGGGAAAGGAATACGAAGTTTGTAAGTGGTCCTTCGATAAACAACCTATAGAAAAACAAACAAAAAAAAACCAACCATTTATTGTAGCTACAAACAGCAAAAACAAATCATGACAGAAGAAAATAGCTAAAGCCGAGAGAAGAAATATAAATTAGAGAGTAGACCAAAAACATGGGAATATTATGCATTAGTAGTACCTTGACATTGAATCCAAGACTATCAATGTGTAGCACGTAGGCAGAGTCAACCTGAAGAAAAACAAAAGTCAACCATCACCTAACCTCTCGGGTTGATAATATTTAAGAACATGTTATCGAAAATATAATCAATTCAATAACTGGAATTGATGTTGAATGTTGCACAATGATCCTTGTATCTTCACCATGATCACTATTCTTATGAAACGCATCACATAACTTTTGGTTGAATGCACAAGAATTGGAAGTCATCAAAGTCAACCTTCATATTGCAACATTTGTAGGGAAGAGTGAGGACTTGGAAGTATTTACTATCGAACAAGAAACATAGTATACTCAAAGAAATGATTGCGACTATAAAAGAAACATAGTAATTCCTTTAGTCGATATTCATGCAGAATTCTCAAAGAAATGATTTCAGTTGTTAGTATCCTCAAATTTGACAAGATAGAGAAAATAGAGTGAATAAAAAACAAACTATGTATCAGATACTCAATATAGGGGCAAAAGGAACAACTATCAAAACCCAACAAACTTCTATCACAATTTTATTTGCCGAAACACCTGAAACTAAGAGTAAGATATTATGTGGAGTAATGTCGATTTCATTTGCTACCCTAAAACTAACATATAATTCAAAATAACTGCTTACCATACTTCCATCTTCTGCACGTAGCATAGCTCCAACACCAGCTGGACCGGGATTTCCTTTTAAAGCTCCATCAAATTCAAGAATACAGGATTGAGAATATCATGTTACTCTAATTTATTTATACTATAGAAATCCAATGACATTATACCATTCAACAAATTATGCTTGACCATCAACTAGATATATAAACCCACAAAATCATTATGCTTTGTGAATGGAGTTCAAACTGAATTATACACAAAATCAAATAGTAGGTACCAAAATTATCACACTAGAGAATCTGGCAAACGAAAAAATCTTTGAATTAGAAGGTGATAAGCCATAATACACAGTAAACATAAACATGGAGACTATTAAATTGATAAAAATAGAAAAGGCAAAAAAAGACAATCAAATGACCATACATGAAAACCAAGTGAACTATAATGATGTGAACGTAACCAACATCAAAGCATAAAAGATAATCAAACGATTATAGATGAAAAATTCTAATATGTATACTTGACACAGATAAATAGAACACTTTTTAAAGTTTTAGCATGGACCAATTAGTTTGGATATGGCACTTCAGAATCAATTAATCACTAAAGACAAAATTTGGATTTTCACACCGACCCAACCAAATGCTTTAAGGTTTATTAAACCTTCATTCTTATTAATGATAAAACGTTTCCACACAACCTTGATATTGTAATATCTAATTTTCTTATAATTAACTGCTAGCTTTGTTATTCTCTCTCATTATTGATATGTAATGAACTTGAAATTGACTACTTTGTCAAAATTAATTTTTCAATGAATAAGAAATTGTGTCTTTCACCTTTGCCATAGAATTGTTTTCTTCAGATGAATGATCCTTAGTTTCTTTCACTAATGGATTGGATATCTTTGTGGTACCAAGTTTATCCATTAGACTTCAGGCTTTAGCATCAATTCTGAGGGCAGAGAAGAGAATATAAAAGAACAGAAAATATATATGCCATCATCAACCAAAAAGCTCAACGAGTTTTATTATGTTTTAACGAGTTTTAGGTATATGCTTAACCTGATAGAGTATATAAGTCACTCTTACTTTTGAATATGTAAGAAACAAAAAGCAAATACCAAAGCCACTTCAAATTACAATGAAGTGATTGGAAAGAACATGGAGGCCCTATACCATAATAATAAACCCACTTCAAATTACAAAAATACAAAAGTAGTTTTCCCTGCTCATCATCTTAAGATGAAAGTAACTAAGACTTGAGTTTGGTAAAGATTTGTGTACAATGAACACACAGCACTCATTTCATCTCAATGTCTTCTTGATAGTCACTGAAAAAAGAATGGCTAAAAATGATCACCTAAAACAAATTTCAAGTAACTAAAACAATAAGGATCAAAATTCGGGATTTCACTCAGTCATCTTAAGGAAGGGCATCTATTTCCCTATATTCAGGTAGATGATATTTACTCCTTTGATTCATTAGCAATTGTAAAGAAAAGAAATTAAAGACCCTCCTAAGTAATCCAACTCATAAACCAAAATGATTTATCCTCAACTAACTAAGATTTGTTCAACATACACGATGCACTTCATATCTCTGCAGTCATTCATATTTGAAGTTGTGAACAACTTCACATCATAATTCATAAATTAGTTTATAGACTGGACGTTGGCTTTTGTTAGCAACTGAGTCATGAAGCACAGTTCAAGTTAAATAGGCCTACAAGTTGTTTAAATATCCATGTAATTTGTTTGGCACTTGTTCACCCTTTCCCTAATCTTGTATAATATGAATTGTTTATAATTTGCAGTAAGCATTAACTATTTAGTTTCTTTAATTAAAACCATTTATATATCCTAAGTCTAGATCAAGCTAACGTTTATCCAAAAGCTATTGTTGTAGTGTTTTTAGTCTTGAATTCACAATCAAAATTTTCTAAAAACCTGACCAATCTTGTGAGCCCTATCTTGAGATTGAATTAGATCACCAAGAGTCCAAGATAGCTCCGCTAAGTTAGGCTAACACCATAGCTCTGATGGAAAGCTTGATCACAATAACATTTGAATAAAAAAATTTATATTTGTGATATATGAGCTCAATACCATCAGCATAACAAAAATCAATTAATTCAGCAACTACTGAAACTGACCTAGCAGACATTCAGAAAGCTAGAACTGACGAAATGAAACATAAGAAAGAATCAAATTTACTGTGGTGGAAAAGTATGAATGGTACAAAAAAACGTAAGAAAGAAACATAGAAAAATATATAAAATGCTGAATTAAGTAAGAAAAAAGAACCCGGGCATGGCTAGTGGTACCAACAGTAGCAACAGAGCCTTCATGCTTTACCCATTCATGTGAAGTCGCATACTTCACCCCATCTATCACTACAACCAATCAGTTGAATTATGATTATGCCAATATTACAGTATATGTTCATGTCTTAGTATTTCTACTACTAAGAAGAAATACTTAGTAAAGATTTGAACTCACTCCGAATAATCCAATAAAATCCCATATTTTCACTACCACCATTTCCATAAGTGACCAAGCAACATTTAATTATGAAGTAGTTACTGCTTGCAGATCACTATTAGTTTCAAATTCAAAATCAAACAAGTAAACACAGGCTATGTCTCATTAAACGACCTGAGACCAGTTATTAACACTAACAGGATTTTACTCAAACTAATCTGTACAAACTAATAAAGCATATTCCAATGAGAACTTGATACGGTTAATAAGCATCTGCTACTGCTATTTTCCTAATTCAGCTAAAGGAAAATTACACTAAAATGGATAAGATTAAAACAAAATTGTTGCATAATTGGCGTGGTGATGAACATTTCTAAATTAGATCCAGGAGATTTCTATTACAGTTCTTAAATACAAAACACAATGAAAACATTTATAATATCATATGGAAACTTGTATGCGAGTGGAAACAGAAGAAAAACTAGAAGAGAATACAAACATAATCTCAACTAGAACTCTGTTTCCATTGTTATAAATGATAATCAGCTTGTTCTCAACATCGATTACAAACTTCAAGGAATCCATGGTTGACTCTTCTTCTGGTAGACTTCTTCAATGGTCTTTCCATGACCTCCAATGTTCGCGATGTTGCTGGTCGTCAGCAGCACAGTTTCTACCATAGTCGATTCTAGAGACTACGAGAATGAAAAATTAGGGTTTCTAGTAATGATTTCGACAAAAATGCAAAATTAGAGTGCGATTGAAGGTTGATCTCTGAGAAATAGAGAGGGTTTGTGGATGAATGACTGAGAAAATGGAAGGCACCGATTTCACGGTGAGGTAAAGAAGTGTAAAAATAGTTAAAGAGGAGCCAATAAATGAATGAAAGTAAATATATTTTTTATTTGTTACTTTTTTGATATTGTTATTTATTTTTTAATTTAACTTTCCGTTTAAAAATAAGCGGCAAAACATCCTACCTCTAAATTTTCACTGTTCATTGGTGTTTTTCGCAACGGTAAGTGAAAAGTGTTGTGAAAAAGGGAATTTTTTTACACTTTCTTAATTATTGCAACAGTAGTTTAACACATTTTTATATGTGTTGCGAAAAATCATTTTTTTCCCTAAAATTGCAACACCATTCATTTTGGTTACGACAGGTCATCTATGTCGTAGTGCAATACTCACCAAATCCACCTTCCTAATCATCCTCACACTAGGTGTTATTTACCATCCAAAATTTTCATGATTCTAAAACTTAAAGATGCCAAAAATATCTTTATTTCAAAAAAAATTTCTAAACTGAACCCATGCATCTATAACAAAAGTCCAACTGATTAGGCGTTTAGAATTAACGACAAACTATAATTGTTTTTTATGAATCTCTAATGCTATATAAATTGTGAAGCATTAACCACGTGTTATTTTTTGGAATAAAATCTTCTGTCACCAAACTTATGTATCCTTACTTGTCTCTGCACTTACAAATCAACACATAAAAGAGATAAGTTAATAATTTGAAGAGAGAATGAAAAAAATAATAAAATAAAATAAAAATAAACATGTATCAAAATATGAATGAGAAACATGAAAGATGACATAAATTTTGAAACAACATATTCAGAGGATAACAATTCATGTTAATGTAGATTATGTAATTAATTAATTCATTCATGCACAATTGAAAGTAAAATCTTAATTTTTAAAATAACACCATTTACCAATTACAAAACCTGTGCACGGCACAAACCTGCCATTTACCCATCCAAGCATGTTCTTCATAGAGAGAAATTTGAGTAAGTAAACAAGAATACATGTGGGGTGTATAGTAGACGGACTAATGTATGAGATGAATTTATATGCACGGCGGCCATTAGCGGAAGTAAGGTGAGCGATAGTTCAGGGTTTCAAGTTTCCCGAATGTCTCAAAATTCTATTCCGGATGTAGTTGAGGTACTAGAAAAACTTAAATATATATAAAAATCGTGAAAGATATGACACAGATGTTATTCAATATATTTGGTTGGAGCATGTGTCCCTTCCCCAAAGCGTGAGGATTTAAGTCACAGTAGTTACAATTTTATTAGATCTTTGTTTCCCTTTCACTTTTTCCTTCAAAATTTTTCTTTTGTTTCCTTGCACTAAACAAATTCATTAAAAATACTTCAATTAATGTTTTCTTTAAAAAATGTTAAAATTTCCTTATTATACTAAATAATTTTTTTCTTTATTTTCCTTGAAGAACTACATTAAAGACTTTTTAAAAAATTATAATTATAATTTAATTATATATATTTTCATAAAAATTTCAATATTAACGTTTAAAAGCTTTCTATAATCAATTTTTGTTTCCCTTTCACCTTCTCCTCCAAAATTTTTCTCTTGCTTTCTTACCTTGGACTAAACAAATTCATTAATAATACTTCAATTAATATTTTCTTTAAAACATGTTAAAATTTCCTTATTATATACTAAAGAATTTTTTTCTTTTTTTTCCTTGGAAAACTATATTAAAGAATTTTTAAAAAATTATAATTATAATTTAATTATCTTTATTTTCATAGAAATTTCAATATTAACATTTAAATATTTTTTATAATCAAATAAAATTTATTATTTAATGAAGATTGATATCAAAGAGTGATTATTTAAATAAAACCAATAAATTTGTAACTTGTAAGATAGTTTTCATGATTAATTTTATTACGATATTTTTAAAAAAAAATATTATCTTCTATAAGTATTATTTTTCAACTCTCTCAAATATAAATGTTATCAAGAGTTTTATATTTATTATTTTACTTTTAGTTGGAACAATTTTACATTACTAACTTCTTAAGTAAGTTTATTTTCAATTTCTAATTAGTTTAAATAATAAAATGGTTAACTAATTTTTTGCTAAATATAATTGTTTTCTCAAAATTAAACAATTATTGTATTCAATTTATTTCATTTTCTAATTTTAATTATTTTTTTAAAACTTACGGTCGCATATTGAATATAATAATTCGATTGATATTTTTCAAAAGATAATATTATAATCCTAATACCTAATACGTATTTATCAAAGTTTATTATTTTTGTTGTGCATGAACATTGGCGAAATATTAAATTTCTCGTTAAAATTTTTTATACATACTTTCATTCTATGAGTGTCTATTTACAAATTTTTGCTCAGGGTCTCAAGAATCTCCGAGACGGCCTGTTTATATGTAGTATAAATCTATAATCAGATCAGGTCTACCTTGATACAATATAATAAATAATCAAATTAATAAGCATACACACACAACACACACACACGCGCACACGCACGCACGCAAACACACGCATACACACACAACCACATGCACACACACGCAACCACCACATGCAACCGCACGCGCGCGCGCACACGCACGCACACACACGCGCACACACACAACCACATGCACACACACACACAACCACCACGCGCACGCGCACACACACACAACCACATGCACACACACGCAACCACCATGCGCACGCGCGCACACACATAATTTTAAAATTTTAAAATTTCGAGTGACATGTAATACCATTATATTTGTATTTTTTTTATTATGAATTTAAGTATGCTAATAATTGAAAACACTACTTTTTTATTAAAATATTAATTTATGAAATTGAGATTGGAATTTTATTATTTTAAAACAATCTGGTCTAAACTATTATTTTTCGCAAAATTAAAGAGAAATATAAGCAAATCCCTTGTTTAGGTAAAATATTTTTGTTTTTGCCATAGCAACAAAATATTTTCACCTTCCTCTTTTTTAAGTTTCTATTTTTCTCTTTTACATTCCATATGTTTTTTCATGACTTAAGTATATAAATTTTTTAGATCATACTCAATTTAGTAGCAAAACCAATTTTATGAAAGTATTGTACTTTGTATAATAATTGTTATACCTATTATAAAAGCGGTTATACCTTGTATACAAGTTATTACACCTGGTATACGAGCTATTACATTCTTATAAATGAAGATAATACATAATTTTACACCTAAAATCATATTTTGAATGTCTTATACTTGATAAAAAAAGCTATTATTATACCAAGCATATTGACTATTATATCATGTTTATTACAACAAATCTGACAATCTTATAGTAGATATAATAATTCTTATATCATACTTGATTTCACAACAAAAACCATTTTATAAAGGCATTATACCTAGTATAATACTTGATATACTTGGTATACGAGATGTTATACCTGGATATTTTACCTGGTATAAAATTTGAATTTTTCTAAATTTAACTTTATATCGAACTCAATTTTGCAGCAAAAAATCATGTATGAAAGCATTGTACCTGGTATACAAGCTATTATACCTGGTATACGAGCTATTATAACATATATAAAATTTTTTGTTACAATCTTATGATCTTTCTAAATTTGATGAAATCATAACCTCAATTTTCAATATCAACCATCCATCTAACTATTCAAACAAAAAAAGTAATACTCTC
>CATIWQ010406690.1:0-19592 GCA_949673415.1 Euphorbia schlechtendalii | reverse complement strand
ATATACACTTTAAAAAAATGATTTAAATTATTCTAAATCCTCAAACTTTATTTAGGTCCTTAAATTATTTTAAGCCTTTAAGTTTTCACATAAGTTTTTTAAATATATTTTACGATCCTAAATATTTAATTTTTTTACGAGGAGAGCTCTCATTTGAAGATCATCGGACAGTAAAAAAATGTATAATACGAGGATAAATACCTCGAAAAAGCCATCATCATTGAATGAGCAAGCTGGTACAAAATCCCGTGCTCACACAAGTATAGTGGAGTAAAATATGCAAAATAATCAAGAATGTTTTATGCACTATATAACTTCAACAAACTTGGTTCTAGATGCCCAAATATACTACAATTCACCACAGACCAACACATGAAATGACTTTTCTAAATCTAGGGTAAACGAATTATGAAACTTATTAAAACCTGGACAAAAATAATACTTTGCTTACTACGGGTTACTCTCACATAGCCATATTTAGCTCACTAAACAGTGTTATAATCATAGATCCAGAGATTATACACAATCTTGTTAACCCCGAAACTACTCTTAAAGTCAATTTGAAAGTATATAACTTCATTAACATAAGTGACGTAAGACGAAGTACTGGTTATGACACATAGACATATCATAAACTTTGAATAAGAAAGTATAAGTAGAAAACAAAGTAAACTTGTAAGGTATGCAAGTGAAAGCTAAAGTTGATCAAACCGTATCCACTCTTTAATGGGAATAGTCAATTCCCGTAATTCCTGCATCTACCTTGAATTCGGTCTCGACTCGTACAGAACCTTCGTTAGAATGCTATTCCTTGTAATATTGAATAAATGAATGTTGAAGAACAAAAACTTTTATTGATAAGTGCTTTGAAATTACACTCATTCAACAATCGCTCGAATTTGTGGAGAAATCTAGTGATTGAAACAAGAATCTAATCACTTATACATTTTTCTCTCTAACACTTTGAACTTAGCGAAAATCTATATAATTTTCACTCTCTATCTATTATATGCTACTTCCGCTCTTCCTCTATGTACCATCATGCATGAAATGGTTTATTTGAACCTCTATTTATAGAGTGTGAAAGGTTGCATTTATCCAAACGAATAGTCAAGTTCCATTGGTGAAGGGTTGCATCGTCTTCAATGTGATTGGATGCAAGATTTCATCCTTATCTTCAATGGATAGGTACCTACTCATGATTACATTATCTTTAAAAGGTGTCTCTTCGCCTAATAGTTGATGGTGATTTATTGCGGTTGATCGTTCTTATCCGGTAGTTGGAAATTAAGAAGAGTTTATCAAGCCCGTCACGATTCATGAGCGTGACATACATGTTGTGATCATGAATGTAAGTTGGTAACTAACTATTTGTGATTCATAAGTCGTGATCGTGATAGATGGTCGTGAGTGTGATTTGACCAATCGTGGGTAGGAATCAAGATCGTGACATGGTTGTGACTTATGCTTTTCTTCATGATTCTTCTTTGCAACTTTACCAATCTTTGACAACTTCGATCCTAAGTTAATTCCTTGCATTCCATGCATTTTTTTGCTCTTCTTTCACTCTTTTTGTGTAGAATTCAATCTTTGATCATTTCACTCCCAAGATTCACCTAGTTTTTGCACTTGCATAAAAAACAACTACATACCACGTGAAATATTTTATATGAAGTATAAAATGACTCTAAACCACATCATTTTATGAGTAAAAATATCAAGATAATAAGTTTAACTATACACTTATCACTGTCATCTTTGTTAAGTTTTAACTCAATAAAACTTAGTAGAGAAGCCATCAACATAGTCCTTAGATACATAAAAGTCACTACACTTTGAGTTTGGAGAGCAAAACTCTTGTCCCACCATTTGGTTTTCTCAAGCCAACACACCACATCACATAAGCAAAGAAAAAAGGAGGGCTTCCAAGAGGAGCTTTGGAGATCTTGAAGAAGTGGATTCTCGACTACAGGGTGAGCCTCTGAGTTCCTAGATTTGTGTCTCATGCTTGTTTGATAATTTGATGTTGTTTCAAAAGTGTTTAAATGCTTGACATTTTCCATTTGTATTCTAGAAAATTCAGGCAATGCTGACATTGGTATTGCGATGTCGATGTCGGTGTTGCAATGCTAATACCGACATTGCAACACCGACGTCAATGTTACCTTTATTTTCCAAAATACTAATTTACATACTATACACTAATTATGGGTTAATTAACTAAAATTGACTTTTTTACATGAACATACCAAGATTATTAGAATAATTATGTGTTGTACTAGTCTTTTGGATATATCTCGAGGGAAAATTTAAATAATGATTTCCTCTTAATCGAGATAAAATTATTACCGTACTTGAATTTTCCTTGGAATATATATGAGAGATGGCAATTACGTTCATGAGCCTAGAATTATTTATAACATCCATATATTTATGAATAATTAAGTTTAGTTGAGGAAACCCCCACGAAGGGAATGCCCAGTTCCCGGATATCTGACCAAACAAAATTCACATGCGGCATTTTCATTAATAAAAATAGATCATTTTTCACAACAAAAACCACGAGCCCTTGTCGGCAGTTTTTATTTAACTCAACCACACGGGTCTTCCAAATATTCAAACTGAACATACTTGGTGCATTGGCACATGTTTGTGTTTTGAAAATATTTCATGCTAACCTTTGTGTATGTAGGTAGATTATGTTAGATGTATGTTAGGATTTATTTTCCTTCGGGTATCACACTTTAATAAAAATTATGTATTTGTTAGATCGGTTGTATAATAGGATATGGATGTATTCATTTACCTAGATCTCATGTATTTTAGTCAATTTGTATTCCCCATCGCCAAACTATGTAAATAATCTCCCCTAGACTAGGCGCATTTACTTTCCTGCGTGTTTACGTTCCGCACTTATTTATTATCTTCCATATGCATGCTAAAATATAACTCAAAAATGATATAAAACAGGATATCATGATATTGGAATATGGTAGCCACTTTCCTAATATGACTTAAATAACGACAAAATAAGTAACTCATTCGAACCTGAATCTCTATACTATGGTATCGTTTAGACTTTACAGATCTAGGCTGTACCGAATTTCCTGGGAGAGCTGATTAGGGTGGCGACTTTGTATAACGTAGGCTAGAGGTTTAGGCCTCGAGTCTTTGGAATCCTTTCCACAACCATAACACAAATTTTCGAAAACCTCACGACCCATCTCAAGGAGCCGGTGCCTTGCGTCGACTGCATGGGTAGAATGTCATCCGCTCATGGGCAGGGAAAGTTAAAGGTAGCATAGATACTATTGCGGAGTAGTTGAGTAGTTTGAATGCCACTTTGGCTATTCAAACTACGTAGTTTCATAAGTTTAGAGAGGAGCAGGCCAAATTTAAGAGCAGTATAGATAAGAAGATCCATGAACTATCCAAGAAGCTGGATGTAAATAAGGATCTCGGGTATTCAACGTGCTAGCTTTTGGAAAAGATATCAACTCTGATGATCGCCTATGACAAGAAAGTTGATGAAGTTGTGAATACAATGGATGAAGTTGCTAAGAAAGTGGATGAGCTGATGCTCAACCTTGATGTGCTTGGAGAGAAATTGACTCATCTAGCAAGATTATTAACAACATCTTATGACTCGATGAAGAAAGCGCAGAAAGCCTTACTAGAAGCATTGGGCAAATTATTTCTTGAGTTGATTGAGTCCCTAGATCCTGACAATGGTCTCTTAATGCACAATAAGCTAAATGCCCTTAAGGATCATCTTCATACTGTTCAAATAAATATGGATCAACTTGTGATAACTTAGATGTATGATGTAAGGGATATCGAGTTCAGAGCCAAGTCTATTAACATCATGTACCCATAGTTCATAGATATGAAAGCAAAGGTAAAGATAGCGTTATCTACATCAGATTTCAGAGGTCTCCTACAGTGCTTTCAAAAATTCACTTGCGAATGTTTCAACCAAATTTCTCATCTCACCAGGTGCCATCATTTGCATCGGCAAGAGCTTAATGATCAAGACATCCTTTCGTTGAAGGGAAATGAGAAATTGGAGCAAGAAATCTCACCAGCCATCCTTAGAAAGCAAGAGGATTTTCAGTCTACCCTCGACTCCTTTAATTTGTGTCTTGAACAAATTGTTGAGGAATATATATAAAAAGGGGAGAAAGTAGTAGAAGTTGCTAAAAGGATAAATCAACAATATAGATCTTCCATCTTGTCTAAGCCCAAACATCCTCAAAAAACAACATCAACAATGCTATCAATATTATCCTTAAAACGATGGATCATCTTCTTCTCAATAGTTGTACACCCATAGATATCTTAGACTAAAATGATAAAAACTTGTAATAGAGCTATAGTTTGTAATTACTTAGTATATGAAATGATTTGTGTACTAACTAAGTTATTTTATCAATGGAAAATTACAAGTTTATTCTATCAAAGTTAAGAGCTTCTTAACTTACTATATACGTTATGATATGCTATGTTATTTGTACTAATAAACTGTTGCAGAAAGTAACTAAGATCGACCCTAAGGAGAAGCTGAGTAAGACAAGGTCCCTAGAATAAAGAAATTCCTCTAAGTATGAGGGAGTTATGCTGACTGAAGAGAATCCACTTAGTATGGGGGATCTTGTATTGACAAAGGAAGATCACTCAACATGGGGGATTCTTACATCATCTATTAGATTTCTCTGTATTTATAAACTATTTATTTAATTAATTTCTTCTATTACGAGGTTTGTTACCTGTTCAAAAATGGAGAAGATTGTTGAACCCAAGTTAATAGTACTTCACAATACTTCAAATATTTTTGAAATAACAAACTATTTAAGATACTGATCTAATTGAGTACTAAATAGACTCTTAATTAAACAAGTTTTCTTGAATTTGTTTAAGGAAAAACAACTCAGATTACTAAGTTGTAAGTAAGTTATGGCTCAGAGTAAGAAAAGCTGAGTAAGGTTGAGTATTAAATAGTTTATACGATGTAGACTCAGCGAAGTTGAGTAGCTTTTATTAATTAAAATTTGAGATATTTTGACACTTAAAGAATAAAATAACACACGTGCTTTTAACTCTATCTATGAGAGATGGAATATTCCTTTGATGGTTTTCAGGTAAAAGCGTTGAACATAAAGAAGCTATTGAAGTGGTCCACAAAATGAAAAGGTCTCAGTATGGAATGATGGAGATTCCTTGGTTGAGTCCAACGCAAAAGGTATCCTCGAACATGCATTGTTTCTCAGTGACTCTGTGCAACTCTACAACATCAACAATCAGACAAATCACAAGCTTCCATATAGAATCTTGCGTGCCTCTTTATCAGACTGGAAATTCTTAAAGTAAACAAGTTTTTGACGCATTAAGATTAACAAATTAATATCATGCTTCAACGTTCATATTCTTTGTCTCCAAACATCTTTGAATTTATTTTAAAGTGACAAATTTGAAAGCTGCATAGAGAAGAGAAATTGAGATCAAGTCAGGATAAAAAGTTTGCTGCGGCTACTTCCAACTCCTTTAAGTATAAATAGAAGACTGAAGAAGACTTTCAAACTTGGTGAATCACCTCTAATTTCTTAAGAGCTGAAATACTATTAAATTATTCCCAACATTCTGAAATTCCAAACTCAAGCATTCTTAAGCAAATGCAACTCTTTCCATCTATTTGTAATAGAGAGAAATTAGATTTAACATTGTAAAAGGATTCAACGATTTTCATAAGTTGAAATCCTTAGTTCTCACACTTTCAATTAAATTTTGGTGATAGTTTATGAAGGATACCTAAACTATGGTTGAGTGGTAGTTAGAAAAGAAAGGTATTTCTGTAGTTGAATCTACCCACTTTAAAGGCTTCTTCGCCTAAGGATTATAAGATATACTAGTGGATTAAAGCTTGGAAAGGAATCCGGGAACTAGAGGTAGGCTCCGGGATGAACAAGGATAAAATCTCAGGTGTTAACTTTCTTATTCTCTTTCTCTATTTTTATAGTGTATATGCTCATTCATCATTCTCTCTATTCATAAGTTTTTCTTGAAAAACCAATCCAATCTGAGTAAATTACTCAGTACAAATTGAAGATAAACTAGTTCAGCGAAGCTGAGTGGTTTATAGTTTTAGACCTGCTCAAAGCATAAATTACTCAGCATGCATCTAAAAATTGAACTTGAAAAGAATTTTTATAAATCTTAAAAAGAACTAAGTAATTGCATTCACCCCGTATATTTAGTTATTTAAGATATCTCGGCCCAATAGTTACTTAAAGATAGACTGTTGGCTGGAGGAGGAACCCGTTCCTTCTTTAAAGCTGTTATCTTTGCAATCAATTCATTTAATTACTTAGTGAGCTTGATGTTATGACATTCATAATATTCATCTTTTTCTTGAAGAAAGCAAATATCAAGAGATAAGGAAGCAATTGTGTCTTCCTAATCTTCACTTCTCCTCACTAGCTCTTTGATGGTTTTGCCAAACTTATTAGTCAACTTCATCACATCAAGGAGTACCTGGGAAAAATCTTCTATTAACAAAAGGATTAAGGATGTACCTCAATTGGTGCATTTTTCCCATTATTTCACTTAGTTTTAGAGTCAGCAGCGGATAAATTTCTCTTTGAAGCAAATGCTGAGCTCTCGCACCTATCATTCTCAAATGCCATCAAGTAGAGATTCCTGGAGTCTGTTGCTTCCTCATCTGATGATGAAGATTCCTTGAAGTCACTCCATGTGGTAGTAAGTGCCTCATTTTTCTACCCAAACATCTTCTTGAATCTGTCCTTTTTGGATTTAGGATTGGAGGATTGAATAAGACCCTTCTTGCCATAGTTAAAATAGTTGATGTGCTTGTTGTACTCCTTCTTGGGTCTCTCCTTAGCTCCATACCAGTGCTAAGTTGGCTTAGTTTTTCAAGGAAACTTCTTCTTGCTAAATTTCCCAACATTCTTCATGAAGCGCTTAAATCACCTCATGAGAAGTGCCATTTGCTCATTTGAATCATTGTTTGTTAATTCTTCAGATGAACCAGTCTTCAAGACAATGGCTCTACCCTCTTTCTCCTTACCTTTACTCCTTTTGGAGTCATCAATATGTTTTCTCAAGGATATTTTCTGAGTAAGCAGGTGCTTATCAACTCATCGTAGCTGTAGGTCTTCAAATCATGAGCCTCCTCGATAGTGCTTTTCTTTTTATCCCACTCAATGGGAAGTATAAGGATCTTCTTCACCATCTCTTCTTTGGTGAAGTCCTTTCCTAGCCTCTTCAGTTCATTAATGATGTTAATGAACCTGGTATGCATGGACTGAATACCCTCACTCGCGCCTATCCAGAATAGCTTAGACTCTCTGAGCATAAGATTCATCATTGACTCCTTTACTTTGTCTATCCCCTCATCGGTGATCTCTAGTTTCCTCCAGATCTATTTCACCATCTCACATCCAAAAACTTGTTAAAGTCTATAAGATCTAGCGTATAATGTAAGTAACTGATGGCTATCACATTTTCTTTAAGAATCCTCGGGTCAACATCATCATAATCCTCTAGGTCAACTAGAACACATACCCCATCCTACATTATTTTGGGAATTCTAGGGCCTAATTCTATTTCTATTTATCTTGCATGCTTTGTGATTGAATGAAGTTTTTCATGCGATTTTCCAAAATGTTTAGTGTTGACCATCGAATAATGGAGGCCTGGTCACAGGCATTCCTTCTTTAAGGAGTGTTATCTATGTTGAGCTAGAACAAAAATTATTATAAGCCATTCAGATCTTTAACTCTTACATAGTGAGTCTAAAAGCTAAGCGCTTGCTCTGATATCACTTATTGGTCCACTTTAGCTTAAATAATCTAGCAGTGAGGGTGAAATCAATTACTTCATTTTTTTTAAGATTTATAAAAATTGACTTTAAGTTAAGTTTTTAAATGCATGCTGAGTAAAGTATGATGTGCACTTGGGTCTAAAATAAATAAACTACTCAACTAAGCTAATATAGTTTATCTTCAATTTATGCTGAGTAACCTACTCAGCTTAGATTGGTTTTTCAATCGAAACTGATTAAACAGAGAGATGATGAATGAGAAAAATACTATAAAAGCAATAAAAGATATAAGAAAGATTACACTTGAGATTTTATCCTAGTTCGGCCCTAGCTACCTCTAGTCCCCGTATTCCTTTCCGAGCATTAATTCATTAGTGATTTCCTTCCTTCCTTAGGTGGAGAAGCCTTTATAATGGGTAAACCGATTACAAAAAGTACCTTTCTCTCTAACTACCACTCAAACTCAGTTTAGGTATCCTTCTTAAACTGACTCATAGAATTTAATTGAAAGATGACGAACGAAGGAATTCAACTTATAAAATTTTTGAATCCTTTTACAATGAAGAAGCTTAGCTAAATTGTATGCTAATCTAATTTCTCTCTATTATAAATAGATAGGAAATTGAAATTGGAATTTTCAAATGCTGGGATTGCTTGGATAGTATTTTAAGCTCTTAAGAAATTTTCGAGGAGATTCACTAAGTTTGAACATCTACTTCAGTCTTCTATTTATACTTTGAAGAGGTTGAAGTAGTTGTTGCAAATTTCTCTTCTTGACTTGTTCTCCAAATTCTATTTTCATCATAGCTTTCAAATCTGCTTGTTTGAAATAGATTTCAAGACGTTTATATATAAAGAACTTGAACATTAAAGAGCGAGATTAATATGTTAATCTTGATGTGTCAAAGACTTGTTTCTTTCAAGAAAATCCATTCTGAGAGAGATGTGCGCAAGATGCAACCTAAAAGCTTGTAATTTGTTTAGTTTCTATCATTGCAGAGAGTGCAGAGACACTAGAAAAATGGCTCATGTCAAGAGATACCTTTTGCATTGGATGCTAGCGAGAAATCTCCAACATTCCTTATCGAGACATCTTTTGGTTATGAGGACCACTTGAATATCTTCTTTAATTTCAATGCTTTTTACTTAAAAAGCATCAGAGGAATATTTTGTCCTTCACAGACAGAGTTAAACATACATGTGTCATACAATTCCAAGTGTCAATATAACTTAGCTTTGCTGAGTCTATATCTCATAAACTACGTAATACTCAGCCTAACTTAGCTTTTCTTACTCTAAGTTATAACTTAAACAAAACTTAGTAAACTAAGTTGTTTTTCCTTAAACAATCAAATAAACTTGTTTAATTAAGAGTCTACTTAGTACTTAATTAATTTCACTATCCTAGACAGTTTGTCATTTACAAAATGTTTTAAGTAGTGTGAGGTACTATTAACTAGAGTTCAACAGAAACCCGTATCAATCTCATACACTAATCAGAGGTTTATGAGTGTGTTACTTCAACAAGAGGCCTTAGATATAACTCCAATTATATCACTATATTAGGAACGATGGATCCCATCTAAACTACTTGGCTTACCAATGAACGATCATCACTATACCCGTAATCACCCTTATTATCCTTATCACCAGGGTATGAATAAGTATGACCCAAAGTATAGTAACTCCCATACAAGGTAACCAATATCTCATGTCTAAGGATACTCGTACTGCTACTACAATAAGACATGACACCAACATATGGATATAGTTATCTTGGAGTGTTTTTCTTATAGCGGTCTCCAATGTATTACCCGAATACATTCATGTGTTAACTCAAGGTACCACTTTTAGCTCATGGGATCTGCTTCTTGGATCAAACCCAAGGAGTCAGCCTACACATGCTAGTCTATGCGCTTCATTGATGTCCTATCTCAATGAAACTATGATCAAGGATATTTAAACTTTTCATAGTAACACGTGTGTGCAGTTCTCACACCACATAGCTCCCACTATGTCCTCACACTTTCACACTATGAAATAGTCAAGGACTTTGTTTTATTATATCAATGAAAATATACATATACTTGATAGCATATATATATATATGTAATGCTAGCGAAATACATAATTTAGAAATAATCATCGATAACAACAAAGTTTCCTTATTATTGATAAACAATAATCTGAAACTTTTTGTAAACTATTAACTAATAAAGATATATCACTATAATTGACTCTACGATGTACATCATGTCCAACACATTCAAGAGATAGAAAAGGTACGACGTGGTTGGATTACTATAGAAGGGGATTACCAAGTAATGTTGGAACAAATAATTTGGTGTAACATAAGGTCAAATGATATGCTATCACATTGTTAGGATATCACATAGTCATCAATGGAAGAAAGAGTCCAGCCCGTAGAAGGAAGGAACTTATTACAGCTTAAATAGTATGTTGTTTAAAAATTCCCATTAATCCATGTACAACTACTTTACAACCCCTATTCAAGAATGTCTTAAAATAAAAAAACCATCAACCATACTACTCAAATATACTGGGATTAGAGAATGGTAATAGTAATCCGATCAATAACTTATATCAATAAGTATTATCTTTCCAATCAAATTAATTTCATGAGGATTTGATGACATTGATATGACTGCATTATTTAATTAGCTATACAAAGACCATCTCTTTGAAATAGATATTCTCCTGTACATGAATCCTAAAAATATCCCTTATAGTTGATATTTTGCCACTTTGTTCTCACTTGTTTTGAATGTTGTCCTAGTTTCTATGATCTATGCATCTTAAAAAGTAGCTAGCTACATTACATTACCATCAAGGATATAAGAAATCATCAAGTTAGAAGTAAGAACCAATATATTTTTATATGGCATCCATCAAGGAACAAGGGTTCCCACCAGAAAATTAGTAGTTAAATGGTTATATACCACACAAAGCATGGAACAAGTGTTCCCTATAAAAAGTAGGACACAAATAGAAATTACTAAGAATACAAGCTAAAATTAAAAAAATGTCATACAAATGGGCAAAGAAAGTAAGAAAATGTAAAAAAGTTGTATTTTTATACGGAAAAATAATAAAACTAGCAAGAATGTAAGAACAAATGAAGAACTGGAATTGAGAAATGCAGTAGCAAAATTAAGATACTTTTCATTGATGAAAATAATGAAGAATGTATTGTACATTGATGAATTAGTAAATGTGAATCTGTGTGTGTTTATATACACCATTACAACCAACCCAATGAGGAAGAATCTTCATCGTCTGATGAGGAAGCTACTAATTCAGCCAACCTCTGCTTGATGGCCATTAAAGATCATCGGGGTGAAGGCTCAGCATCTACCTCCGATAGAGATCATTCCGCTGTTAACTCCAAAGTTGAGTGCGATAAAGGAAAAGCTTCTCAAGCTGAGGTACATTCTAAGATTCCCTTATCTATGGATGAGTTCACCTAAGCTCTCTTTGGTGTTATGAAATTGACAAATAAGTCAATGATGAACTTCAAAGAGCTAGTGAGGAGAAGTGATGATATATCCTTATCACTTGAAATCCGCTTTCTTTAAGAAAAAGCTGAGTACTAAGAGTGTACTATCAGCAAGCTCACTAAGAATTTAGTTGAGTTAACTACTAAGTTAACAGTCTTGAAGAAGGAACGAGTTCCTCCTCCAGCTAACAGTTAAACTCAGAGTAATTAAACTCGTAATTCTAAGAGGAAGAATTCCTCTAAATAGAAGAAAGCGAGCAAGCCCAAACCAAAAATGGTGTGTGGTTTTTGTGTGAAAGTTAGACATTCCACAGTTCTCTGTAGGCATAAAAATGGCTATTACAACAAGTATGACTGGTCTAATTTAAGCACAGCAAACAAAGGAGGACCTAGTTAAAAAGTATGTATACCTAAGAAAACGTGACTATTTTGCAGGTGAGCCTTAGATCTGCTAATGACTCTCGAATGTGGTATTTAGATAGCAAATGCACAAGTCATATAATGGGAGATGAAAGTTAGTTCATCTCATTGGAGCATAAAAAGAATGGAAGTGTTAGTTTTGGAGATAATTAGAAAGGCAAGATTTGGGTTGTGGCACTGTACGTGTTTCACCCTCAATCGAAGAGGTTTCTCTTGTCAAGGGTCTGAAGTTCAATTCGCTCAGTGGAGCCCAGCTTTGTGACAAAGTTAGAAAGGTTACATTCGACTCAACAGGATGCTCAGTAATTAACTGTAAGACTGACTAAACTATACTCTTTGTTCCCAGAATCAATAATGTTTATATGATTGATTTATCCCCTAGCTCCACTAATGTCTGTCTTGTATCTAAGGAGGATAATTCATGGCTTTGGCACAAAAGGTTGGGTGACATGAACATTCTGTTAAAACTGACCAAAAAGCAATTAGTTATGGGATTACCCACCATCAGCTTTGAAAAGGATAAATCGTACTCTACTTGCCATTACCATAAGTTTGTTAAGAAATCATTTAGATCTGTAAATCACGTAGTAACTAAGTGACCATTGGAGTTACTTCACCTGGATCTTTTTGGCCCAGTTCAGCCAATGAACTTGGGTGGTAAGAGGTTCTCTTTGGTGGTTGTGGATAACTTCACGAGATTCACATGGGTAGTCTTGCTGAGTAGTAAAAGATGAGACTTATGAATCTTTTGTTAAGCTCAGTAATTAGATAATGAATGAAATAAGAGATAAAATCTGTAGAATCCGAAGTGATCATGGACGTGAATTCGAGAATTTCCATTTCAAAGAATTCTATTTAGCGCATGGTATTGACCACAACTTCTCTTCTCCTTATAAGCCTCAACAAAATGGGGTTGTAGAAAGGAAGAATAGGACTACAGTTGAGATGGCTTGATCCATGTTGAGTGATAACAATCTACCAAAGTACTTTTGGGGAGAAGCTACTAACATAACATGTTATATCTTGAATCGGGTTTTAATTCGCTTAATTCTTGAGAAAACACACTATGAGCTTTGGCAAGGGGGGAAGGCTAAGATTTGTCATCTCAGATCTTTTGGTTGTAGGTGTTATATTCTTAACACCAAAGAGCAGTTAGGAAAGTTTGATCCTAAGTCTGATGAAGGTATCTTTTTGGGATACTCAACTAATAGTAAGGCATACAGAGTATATGTCAAATGTAATGGTATCTTAAAGGAGTCTATGCATGTAGATTTTGATGAAACTAAAATTGCTGAAAGAAGTCCCTCTGGTGAAGACGAAGGAGTTCCGCAGCATTCAAATCAACTCACTATACCACGAGCTGTACTACCCAACTCAGCACAAGAGCCCCTAGCTGAGGAAGTCAAGGAAGATGGCAATCTTTCTATCAACTTCAACGATGGAGAAGATCAACCTCCACCTCAGCATCCCATTGAAGATCCTCCAGTAGTTGATCCGAGTCTTCCAAGAGAAATCAAAGTTCATCACAGCCATCCTCTTGACAGCATGGTTGATGATGTTTAGAATCCTATGATGATACAAGGATAGCTCAATTGGATGATGAGTCATCCAACCTTCATATCATTGATCGAACCCAAGAAAATTGAAGATGTAGAAGGAGACGATTATTTGATGATCTCAATATAAGAGGAATTGGATTAGTTCAAGCACAATGATGTTTGGGATCTAGTTCCTATGCCTAAAGGGAAATCAATTATCAACACCAAATGGGTTTTCAAGAACAAGCTAGATGAAGATGGCATTCAAGAACAAGCTAGATGAAGATGGCGTTGTTGTCAGGAACAAGGCTAGGTTGTTGCTCAAGGCTATAAACAGCAAGAAGGAATCTATTATGATGAAACCTATGCACCAATAGCTTGGCTCGAAGCCATTCGAATCCTCTATGCTTTCGTATCCCATATGAGCTTCAAATTGTTTCAAATGGATGTGAAAAGTGCTTTCCTAAATGGATCATTCAAGAAGAAGTTTACATTTACCAGCCTCCAGGCTTTTAAGATGTGATGAATCCTGAGCATGTCTTCAAATTGAAGAAAGCTCTCTATGGTTTGAAGCAGGCTCTAAGAGTTTGGTATGAGAGGCTGACCAATTTCTTGATCAGCAAGGCTATAAAAGAGGTAAAGCGGATACAACTCTATTTATCAGGTGAAGGAAAGAAGATGTATTGCTAGTCTAAATGTACATTGATTATATCATATTTGGAGCAACTGATGAGAAGTTGTGCATGGAAGTCAACAAGTAGATGAAAATCAAGTTTGAGATGTCTATGATGGGAGAGCTCATTTTCTTCCTTGGTCTTTAAATCAAGCAAATTAATGATGGACTTTTCATCAGTCAGTCCAAGTATGCCAAAGAAGTCCTACAGAAATTTGACATGGGACTTTCGAAGCCAATGTCCACTCCTATAACAATGGAATATACTAAGTAAAAATGAAGCTGGTAAACCTGTGGATAACAAGTTCTATAGAGGGATTATCTTACTACAAGTAGGCCAGACATATAGTATGTTGTGTGCTACTATGCTCATTATCAAGCCGATCCTAGAGAATCTCATTTAGCCACTATGAAGAGAATTCTCAGGTACCTGCAAAGCTCGATTAAAATAAGTCTGTGGTATCCCAACAGCTCAGATTTCACTCCTATGAGATTCATGTTCGCCACTTTCCTACTGATAAGTTGAATAGTTTGTTCACAAGATTCAGCTATATATCAATGGTGCCAAAAACTTGTTCATGAAAAATATAAATGTTGTCAGTACCTCTTATCAAATAGAAAAATGATGATAACTGCAACTATACAGTTGCGATATAGTTTTAAAAGATATCGATCCCACAGGGAAGGGCTAGTTCTAAAGATCAACAAGGAAGATAAGATAAAAATAAAATAAAATAATGTATAGTTTGTTTGGATAGAAGGGTTAGAATGAAATATGAGTAAATATAGGTATGAAAGATTAGAGAATCTAAATATATAGATTTTCCCTATGAAATAAGGAAAGCAGAGAAAACATGCAAGTTCAATAAAGATGTTACGATTCACTAAACTAATCTAATAGACTTGGTTCTAAATACTCAAATGTTCAATTATTCGCTGGAGAGAAACACATGAAATGACTTTTTTAGATCTAGCGCAAATGAATTAAGACTATTATATAAACCTGGACAACATCAATACTATGCTTAGTACGGTTCACTCTCACATAGCCACATTTAGCAAGTTACCATTCCAAAAATTTTGGCTCACTAAACAGCATTATATCCTAGATCCAGTGATTATATACGATATTGTTAACCCCAAAACTACTTTTAAAATTTAACTCCAATGCATATAACTTGATTAACATAAAAGAATTAACACAAAATACGCATTATGACACATACACATATCATAAACTTTGAAATAGAAAGTATAAGTAGAAAGAAAAGCAAAGTTGTAAGGTATGAAAGTGAAAGCTAAAGTTGATCAAACCATATCCACTCTTTAATGGGAGTCATCAATTCCCGCAATTCCTATGTCTGCTTTGAATTCAGTCTCGGCCTGTACAGAACCTCCTCTAGGATACTATTATTTGCGAATATCGAACAAACGAATATTGAAGAATGAAAACTTTTATTGATAAGTGATTTGCAACTACACTTATACAACAATCGCTCAAGAATATAGAGAAATCTAGTGGTCAAAACAAGGATTCAAATCACTTAAACATTTTCTCCCTAACGCTTATGAACGTAGCGAACTCTCTATCTACACACACTATATATTACCCTATATTTGCACTCTAATGCTCTCCTCTCTTTTGGTGTTACTTTGGTGCATGAAATCTATGAAGTGTGGAGCCCTATTTATAGAGTTTGAAGGGTTGCGTCTATCCAAACAAAGGGTTGTGTCAATTGGTGAATGATTGCATCTCTTCATTGTGATTGGTTGAGAAGCTTTGATATAATCCACAATGGATAGCCACCTTTTCATGATTGGTTGACTCCTGATAAGTGTCTTTTCATTGGTAGTTGATGGCTGTTGATGGCGGTTGATCATGCTTATCTGGTAGTTGGTAGTTAAGAAGATAGAACCTGAAAACCATCCATGTCGTAACCATGAATCTTTGACTGGCAGACTACTGTTCTGAAGAAGAAAAAGTCACGATCGCGAATGATTATCATGACCGTGAGTTGAGTATTTCTTTAGAATTCTCCTTGTAACTTCACCGATCTTTGACAGCTTCTGTGAGCATGGGATTTTGTACCATCTCGAGCGTTCAATGATGGCGGCTTTTTCAAGGTTTTATTCTTGAATCACATAATTTTAAAGTATCCTGATGCATCCGAATGGGAATCCTTCTCGTCTCTAAATTCAAAAGGACGTTTTCAATAAAATTATTTAATTAATTAAAAAAAGAAAGAAAAAATATAAAATACACAAAAAATACATAAAACATTGCGGAAAACCAGACACGGGGGCCTGCATCGCCAAAGGTGGATGAGGCAAAACCTCATCAAAAGGCTTCGGTGAGGCAAGCCTTGCCAAAGTCCTTGGCGAGGCTGTCTCGCCAAGCTTGGGCAAGGTAGGAGCCTTGCCAATGACTTTGGCGAGGCAGGAGCCTCGACAAAGACCTTGGCAAGGCAGGAGCCTCGACAAAGACCTTGGCGAGGCAGGAGCCTCGACAAAGAGCTTGGCAAGGGTCTCTCACCAAGCTTTGGCGAGGCATAGGTCTCGCCAAAGAGCTTGGCGAGGCAGCCTCGCCAAAGTCACAATGTGGGGCCTCGTCGGACTTTTCTTTTCCGGCGAGACCCCTTGCGGGAAAAACTTACCTTTTTTGGATTTTCAAGATTTCTCCTATAAATACTCGGGTCTTTTTCGATAATCAGGATCCAGGAAAAATTTACAAATAAAATTGTAACTTTGAGAACTGCTTCCAAAAATTAAGATGAACATTTTTGGAATTTTCAACACAATTTTTACCTAAACTAAAGGACGAGTAGGATTTTCAACGGCCAATCTGATATCTTCGAAGTGGATTCAATCCGTAAGGTTAAGCCTCTGAGTTCCTAGAACTGCAATTTCTGTGCTTTTCGGTGTTTATCGTTTTCTTCTAATGTCACTTCTGAAGCTAGGAATTTTATCTTTTTTTTAATACTTTTATTTTATACAAGTGTTGTAATTCTTCTTCATCTATTTTTCTTTACTAAAAGGAAATATATGTTAAAACACCCCCACGAATGGAATAAAACATATTCCCGGATAACAGCCCTTATCAATTCACCATGCGAGCAATTTCATTAATTAAAATGAGGAACCAACGTGTTAATTAAATGAATTGTTTTATTTAAATAACAAACACTTTACCGCGATAGATTTTCATTTTTTTAGGCCAAACGGACCTCGCCAAATTCAAAATCTAACATACGTGATATACCCTGTGCTACCTTTGTGGATGTAGGTAGATTAAGATTAGATGCATGTTTAAGATTTTAATTTTCCTTCAGGTATTGCAATTTCAATTTTTTTTTGGAAATGTAATTAATAGGTTAGCGAGCGGTTACATCCCTTGATTTTTGAAAGCCTTGTAATTTATTTTCCGCATTTACTTAATGCTTTGTGGATGGTTTATTTTTCCGTTTTGTGAATTATTTATTATTTTGCAATATGTGAACCATGCATATAAAGTCTAAAAATGACCTAAGTGCGAATATGCACAATTAAAAGAATACGGTTTTCTATAGATGTAATATATTGTGATCACTTAAGAAAAAAGCAACTTATCTCGGACCCAAATCTCTATGTCTTAGTGGGCCATCATCCGGACATTAAGCCTCACAGGACTCTAATTATAGGTGGCGACTCCACAATAAGAGAAGGCAGATTCGAGTTCGAACCGATGTAAAATGTTTTTCGCTTTCTCTTTCAACCTTTTTCCCAGGTCCCTAACTTAGTGCACCTTTTTTTCAAACACCCCAGTGGACCGCGCGCTCTCGGCCCAAAGCTCCGTGTCACCCACTCACATCTTCGATCCTAAGAATAATCTTTGAGTTACATGCATCTTTTTGCACCTTTTCCACAAGTTCGGCCCACCGCTCCGTGTCACCCCCTCACAGTGGCTACTCAGATGGGGATTTTTCTAAAACTTGTTTTTTTCAAAGTTTTAAATTTTGGATAAGTGCCAAAAATTATTGATCACATTATTCCATTTTCTCTTAATTTTGACATATTCATAATAACGCATTGCAGTAGAAGGGATTAGCCTATAAGTCTATGGTATCCCAATTACCGCGAAGCTTTCTCTTATACTAATCTGCCTCCCTGAGAAAAGATAGTACTTGAGCGAGTGGAGAACTTGTTGCCATATCGCATGTCCCTCCCTCGTTAGAACCTATTTAGGGAGAGGCTTTGAGTGTATTTCAGTGCAATAAGAACCTTCTACATTAGCAACCCATTTATAAACCCTCATGTAAATAAGCCGTAGGCATTTTCCCTAGGGTGTTACCCAAACACGCGATCATGCATTATATTTTCCTGTAGGTGTGCTTCTTAGTATCCTCGTGGTACTAAGATGAACAAAACTTAGGATAGAGACTAGCCAAAAACCCTATGCATGGGAGTTGTATGGTTGGAAGAAAGATAATGTGTGCTATGTGCTAAGTGTTTACCGCTCTCTGATTCATCATGCATTATACAAATGTGCCATGCTAACCACGAATCTTAGTGCAGACACTTGAACACACACTCATATTAAACATGATTAGATGTCATTCATGCTTAAGACTTAGTTGACACTTGAGATCATGTCACCTTAGGATAACATGAAACCAACTATAATCATATAGCATCATTCAACCCAAGTTTTAACGCGATGTCCACATGATGTCCGACTCTTATGACAAACCTACCCAAATCCTTATACGATGTCCACTTGGCATCCGACTTATAGCCTTGCAGGGGTGACTGTACACACTAAAAGCCTACACGAGGCAAACATGAACACAAAAGATATCCTAGTTGATGTCTTAACCCTACTTTTCACCCAAAATATTCATGCATCACTACATACCTTTTGTGATGATGTCCATTGACATCCAAAACCCTACCCCAATGGGGTAAAAGAACCAAAACATTCATCTATATGCTGCATATGGTAGTTATTTCCATACATTTTTTGATCACTTTTCATTAGGGTATGTCACACTGGTCACCCGAACACCAAGAGAACTAACTTTAGTTCTCGAACATTTGACTTATCACCACACAGGTAGTTAGGTCACTTCATTTCACATTGTCCCTAGGATAGAGTACGGATCTCAAAACTAATGGGCCTTCATTTATCGCATGGATTAATGATTCTGCTCTTTGTGTGTAATTTCTATCTCGCATCACGTGTGAGCGGACGACACGGAGCGGTGGGCCGAGAGCGCGCGATTTCATAGGCACGGTCCACCGGGGTGTTTTGAAAACAGATGAAGGTAAGCACCGGGTCTAGGACCCGGAAAAAAGGTTAAAAAGAGAAAAAAGGCGAAAACGTTTAAGATCGGTTTGAACCCGAATCCGCCGTCTCTCAGTGTGGAGTCGCCACCTGGATTAGCTCTTTCCAGGAATTAGAGTCCTGTGAGGCTTAACTTCCGGGGGACTGCCCACCAAGACACAGAGATTCGGGTCCGGGATAAGTTGCTTATTTCTTATGTGATCACAAAATATTACATCTACAGAAAACCGTTTTCTTTTAATTGTGCATATTCGCACTTATGTCGTTTTGAAGTTAAATGCATGGTT